>CAUYON010033094.1:0-22257 GCA_963573935.1 Arctocebus calabarensis | reverse complement strand
GATGTACACCTCACCACAGTGAGGAGGGCTGGGGGCTGCCTAGTGACATGGGTACAGTGGGGGCCATCCCGGAACACCTCCCTGACACCAGGACGAGCCTCTTTCGTCAGTAACCTGCAAAGTGTGACGTTAGGCTTCCCTCCAGGTTCCAAATGGGGAAATATCCACCCCCACGGTCCTAGAAACCCAAGCAGAGAAGAATGTCTTACCAATGTACACTGTTGAAAAAGAGACTAGGAAAAAGGGCAGCGCCTGTGGCTTACTATGTTCGGCCCCATATACCGAATGTGGTGGGTTCAAACCTGCCCTTGGCCGAATTGCAAAAAAAAAAAAAAACAGAAAAATAGCCGGGCGTTGTGGCAGGCGCCTTTAGTCCCAGCTACTTGGGAGGCTGAGGCAAGAGAATCACCTAAGCCCAGGAGTTGGAGGTTGCTGTGAGCTGTGTGACACCATGGGACTCTACCGAGGGCGATAAAGTGAGACTCTGTCTCTACAAAAAAAAAAAGAGAGAGAGAGAGAGACTAGGAAAAAGTCTCTCCCTCCTCCCCCCCCAGACACAGTCTTCCTCTGTTGCCCGGGGTAGAGTGTCATGGCATCATAGCCCACAGCAACCTCAAACTCCTGGACTTGAGCAACCCTCTTTTTGCCTCAGCCTCCCAAGTAGCTGAGACTACAGGTGTGGGCCACGATGCCCAACTAATTGTTTTCTATTTTTAGTGGAGACGGGATCTCACTCTTGCTCAGGCTGGTTTCGAACTCCTGAGCTCAGGCAATCCTCAGGCTAGGATTCTAGGCGAGAGCCACCGAGCCTGGCCAAGGTAACATTATTTGAAAGTCTGATATTATTTCATAATAAAAATAAAATTTTGAGAGACAGAAAGAGTAAGCATGGGGCAACTAACATACTCTCTCTTTCTTCCTAAAATATTTTCTTCAAGGAAAAATTAAGCAAATTAATCAGGCCAGAACAGTTTCTCCAGTCTACCGCCTATTGAAATGCGGACTTTTCTTTTCCCACTGTCGCCTCCCAAAATTGCAGCATTGAAGGAGACTGGTAGGTAACTGAATAACCTTTGGGTTTTTCTTTTCTTTTCATAAAACTGTCATGCTGCACACATCTCCGCAATGTGTCTGTATTCTATTTATCAAAAGCAGCTCTATAAAATCGAAATAGAATGTAAAAGATGACCTCCAGCAAGAATCTGGGGTTTGGCTATGAAAGAGGCCATGCCTGGCGTGCAGTTCCACCCCAGCCCGCGGCCCCCACTCCCAGAGAGATCTGCAGGGCTGCAATGCAGCAGAGGGTCGCACTCAAAGGAAAGGGGACGGGCAGGGAGAGAGCGAGGCTGCAATTTCCGAGTGTGCATTGAGCCTGAGCGTTTTCTATTTTGACTGAATATGAAGAATCATGGCCTTGTTTTAAAGATTTAAGAAAAAGAAGACGGTTTACAACCAAATGCCTGCTCTACTCCCTGGCTGTTCTATTGGCAGGCTGTAATTTGTCGAGGGCAGGTAGTGGGAACGCAGCGATGTTTGTGTCGTCCATGGGCTGTTTATCAGCTATGTAAAGCCCAAAGATACAGGAGGCAGCAAATCTCTCTCTCTGGAGGGAAAAAAAGATCTTCCAAGTCTGAAAAAGGAAAAAAAGAAATTTGCACCATTTTAATATAAAATCCAGATCTGTTTCCTTTCTTTATAGGTAATTCTGAAGCAAAAAGAAAATGATCATGAAGGAAAAGAAAGAATCTACGGAGTAATAGATATTTTCAAATCACACATGTAACGTGAACATATGTTTCTCAGAAAGTGAATATTTCTGTTCAGGCACTAACATCTTAGTCCATAATTTGGAGGCAAATACCACAAATGACAGCTCTGGAAAAAAAAATCACTCCTTTGATACTAGGGTTGCAAAACCCAGAAACCTTCTACAGGGGAAAAAAAGCTATTTACAATCACTGCAGACAGTAACTTGAGGTATTTGTTTCTTCCTTATTATTCTGGGCTTTTCTGGAAGAATCAGGTTCTCAGTAAAACATCATCCTTATCTGAAGGTATTAAACAAGCACTCACCAGTTTTGTAGTGGGCAATAACATACACAGATACAAACACGATAGGCTCCTTAAAAAGCATGTAAAGCAAAATGAAAATTGGTTTCTTCACAGACACCAGTGTTTGCTTCTGAGTTTCCATTTCCTAGCCCACGTGTTTTACCCTGAGATATAATCTTGCTTCATCTTTTCAGTGTTAGTATGTCAGTCTTCGAGTGAACCAGCAACAATAAATATAGGGCTTATTTAGTAATAAACAGATGGCACATGCACAGACTACAAAAATGCCATGTAAACACATCCTAGAATACAGTGGCATTAAATTTCCATTTCAGCATGCCTTGCAACCCACACCACATAACACTCTTAAAGAGACTGAGTGAAATAGCGTTTCGGACCAGGGTTTGCCTGTGTGGTTTCCAGGCTGAAGAGCATCTGCATGATTTAAATGAAAAGAGGAAATCATAAGCCTTTTCTCCTATTTAAATGTCCCTCACTGCTATATTGCTGTCTGGAACCTCAGGTGAGCTTCAAATGTATTGTGCCACCAGCAGCCAGCCACGCAAAGAGGTTTTTTGTTGTTCTGTTTGGGTTTTGTTTTTTTGATTTTTTTTTTTTTTTAAACAGAGTCTCACCACGTCACCCTCGGTAGAGTGCTGTAGCGTCACAGCTCACAGCAACTTCAAACTCTTGGGCTTAAGCAATTCTCTTGCTTCAAGGAGCTGGGACTACAGGCGCCCACCACAACGCCCCGCTATTTTTTGTTGCAATTGTCATTGTTTTAGCAGGCCCGAGCGGGTTTGATTTCACCATTCTCAGTGTATGTGGTTAGGGCTGTAACCACTATGCTACAGGCACAGAGCCCACACCAAAAGCTTTTAATTTTTATTTTTTGGTAGAATACTTGCTCTGGACTCACGGTGACCAATTTTACCAAGATTACAAAGGTACGGGGGTGCTTTTCCTTCACCCCTTTTTGGGGTTCAATGCAGCAACCCCCATAAAGAACATCACATGGCACTTGGCACCCGGTAAGGACAATCTACAGACGTGTGATGGCAGATTGGACTCGCTGGTGGAGATGGAGGACGTGGACAAATCTGAGTGCATTTCAGTTGTGGTCTGTAGAGCATCCGATGGTGGTGAGTTCCCTTTTCTTTGCCCAGCAATGTCCGCGATAGGTTTGCTATACCCAAACCCAGGGCTACAGCTGCAGACAGGATAGTTATTCTCATGACATGGAGCACGACAGGACCCAGAGACAAAGTGTGGGATGACCGGGGGAGCTGAGACAAGCACGGTGGAGGGAGAGTTTTCACATGTGCTTCCGGAACCAACCTGTGGGGATGAAGCAGAGAGCCACCCTGTCCCCCGGTCCTAGGGAGTCAAGGAATTCTGCACACAGGGCAGAGCCAGAGCTGGTTCCTGCTCCAACCGCTGCCTCTTTGCTACCTGGTGAAAGAAACTGGTGTCTGATTATCCTACTAGGTCTGCATCAGTAGCCATTTAATCTCTCGTGTACCTACTTTCCCCCCAAACTTCTGCTGCATAACATAATTTGTGGATCTACAGTACTTCCTGTTCACGAAGGATGGATCAAGTGTCAGTTTCAGTCCCTGTCACTGCCTACCGCACCCCTGGGAAATACTGAGTTTTTAAGACTGATTCTCCATAATGAGAGTTGTTTTCTTTTAGGCTGGGCCACCACTGACTGGTGGCAATTGTCTATTATTTTATGCAGACTTCTACCGCGCAGATTCGCATTCAAAAGGAATCAAACGTTTGTTAAGCACATCCCACATGCCATGTCTGGGACCAGAAGATGAGTGGCCTGTCCTCAAGGTCAAGGATCAGAGTTTAGTGGGGAACACAAACACAGCCCCATTAACGTGATATGGGAGTGCTAAAATGAGGGCATGAACAAACTGGAAATACAAAGCTGGATATAATTAATTTCTGCCATTTTCTGTCTGAGGTGGTGCATAAAATCCCCAAAGAATTTGTTGCAAAATATGATAAAAATTAGACAGTCTTCTATTACCTACTTCCTTCTGGCATTTTGTTCCTACCCTTTAACCTCTTGGCAATTGTCTCCAGTTCCTGCACTATATTATTAATGGAAATGTTTCCCCTCATTATCCAGAGACATTGTTACATACGCATTTCTGTTCTGGAAGATGCTGGAGAATTTCTTTAGCTGATAAAACAATTAACCTTTGAGACTAATGTGGACACTTAACCAGCGATACTGACTACAGTACTTAGAAAATACAGAGCATCTGTTTTGCATATATATGGAGTACAGCCTAGCAAAGAACTATTTATAAGAGTAAAATTTTATTATAGTTAAGGAATTAAATAAATGATAATGCACACAATCACGCCTCTATAACAGTCAAATCTCAATTTTGGAGGCTCCCAAAGACAGAAATTTTACCCCAAAAAATCACTGGGGCTGAAGGTCAGCACCACAGGCACAGGAAAGGCAGCCATCTGATGATGTGAGGACGATAGAAGAGCTATCCGCCCAAAAAGTATTTTCCCCAAGGCCAGTCTATTTGGTTACTAGTGGAAATGGGAAGACAATGGCCTCCTTCCATACTCCACCTGAGGAAGAAAGGAATCAAATTTGAGAACACAAGAACTGAGGACTTGTAGAATAGACAGATTGGTGATTCCTACTCTGAGTTTCTTGGAAAGATGACCTTCTTTCGTCTTATTTCTCTCCAAAACCTAGAGTAGTACCCAGTGGCTTTACCCACACTGTCAAGGCCTCTACCATCAAGTGTCCACCCTCATTTGCTGACTCTTATCCCTCCCACCTTCCCGAATAGCAAAGCCTTCGTCCCACCCAGACTAGCATTATCACTGTCCTTACTTCACACTTTCTTCTTTCCCTCCAAGTGGGGATGGAAGGCAGAAGTTCCAGTGGAGAATCGATCCTTCCAAAGAATCAACTCCTTAACTTGAGAGATGTCTCCACATCACTACAGTGAGCTTCAGAGACTCAAATTACATTGTCGGTAATCAAATTAGCAACTCAACCAATGCGTGATCTCGGAAATAAACATCTAGAGACAGACTTCCGACACCAGGTACTGAGCTAAAACTACAAAGCGCCACCTGTGCCCTCAAAAACATTATAGATTGTAGCAGGCTGCAACCTAAAAAATGGCTTATTTTAACCAAAGATTCAGTTTAAAAAAATCTTTATTACCAAATGGAAGAAAAGGACATGATAACAATGATAACAGCTGGCACCTGCAGCACACCAGGCACTATTCAAAACGCTTTCCATGTACTGATCCACTTAACCCTCATGGGAGCCCTCCGAGACAGGGAATGGTTATTATGCCCACATAATAGGCAAGGAAATAAGGTTGGAGTCTGAGTAACTTACTCAAATTCACATAATGCCTAAGTGGCAGGACCAGAATTTGACCTCAGACTAATCCTAGAATTAGAGTTAACTCAGTTCATGCGCTTAACTCAGTTGGCAGGTAAGGAAATGCCAGACTATAGGTAGAACCATATAGTGTGATATAAAGTTGAATCATTTATTTATTTATTTATTTATTTGAGACAGAGCCTCAAGCTGTCACCCTGGAAAGAGTGCCGTGGCATCACAGCTCACAGCAACCTCCAATTCCTGGGCTCAAGTGAGTCTCCTGCCTCCACCTCCCAAGTAGCTGGGACTACAGGCACCCACCACAACGCCCGGCCATTTTTTGGTTGCAGCCGTCATTGTTGTTTGGCAGCCCAGGCTGGATTCGAACCCGCCAGCTCAGGCGTACATGGCTGGCGCCTTAGCTCATTGAGCCACAGGCACTGAGCCATAAAGTTGAATCTTGATGCTCCAGGTCTTCCTGGATAAAACATCTGATGATTCTAAGTCAAGAAAGGGCATATGCTTTTTATCTGCTATAATTGCTGACTTATTTGCTTTATCTAGCCAAAAAGCAAAAGAACAAAAAGCCTTCCTACCAAATATATCTTAAGAGTAAAAAGTAATACTTTGTTGAATCACAGTAAAGATTAAAGAATTGAATCAAAATTTTGTCCAAAAATCTGGATGAAAGATAAACAGTTTGACCTAGGAGTTTTGCTGTGAATTTAAACCATTTGGCAAATGTCTTAATCTAAAACAAGTTAATTTTTTTGGAAGTATTTCTATTTAAAGGATATATTAAGGGAAATATGAAGCATAATCATATTATTTTCTTTAAATTAAATATTTAACATTTTCTTACTATTCTTAAACATTACATATTTAATTTAAAGAAAATGATATGATTATACTTTATATTTCCATTAATAATTCTAAACAGGAATCATAATAATTGATTTATATAGTAAATATTTCATGTATGATCCTAATATGCATATATTAAAATGTTTCTTTAGTTTTTGTTAAGAGATAAAAAATAGAATACCATAGTATTAAGTGAAAAATGATACAAAATTTTATCTTTGGCATGAATGTATCTTTGGAAATACATATTCGAAGAAAATAGGCAAGTAGAAAATGTTATCAAATTGCTAAAAAATGGTTGTCTTTGGCTTATTGGGACAGTTTTCTTTATGTTCTTATGTATTTCTAATTTTCTAGAATAAAAATCTTAACAGTTGAATAGACAAAAGTAAAAATTTAAGTAGAACTATGAACAAGAAAGTCATTAGCAATCCAAATTCTACTTATATGCTCAGGTCTTTGAAGGAACAATTTAACATCTAGTTAAAGAAATTCTCTTTGAACCACACACCAGATGTAAGTTTACCTTTATGAGACCTTTCAGAATTTTATAGGCAGCCACTAATCCAGAATAATAAAGAAAATCAGGTATTCTTTCTCTGGGGAGGGGAGACCTTTTTTCTTTAATTTAGAAGAAATAAAATGGGCTTTGGACTGCATTTGAATCCTAGTTCAAATACTGCAGCAAATTAGTTAATCTCCTTGGCCCTTGGTTTTCCCATGTGTAAAAAAAAAAGTTGCTCATTAGAATTAAATTCAATAACATAAGTCAAGGAGCTAGCACAGATGACTGCAGCTCCAGCCAACGTTTGACCACAACTACAATATTAGTTTCCGTTTCTCTCTCTTGGCCCTTAAACCTCACAGGGCATCCATAATTGGGAGGAAGCACACGGGAATTTTACACAGGAACTGTATTTTGGATTCAACTAAAGGACTAGTAGCTCCAAATTGAATGTTAGAAAAATCATGTACCAATTTCCAGGCAACATATGTTTATTGTTCCTGTTGACGTAAAATGATTCTAGTTCTTAATGAGTATTTTAACTCTATGTAGGAGAATAAAAATTTTTCTACATGATTTTAAACACTTTTTAAAAATAAAATTAGCTTAAGTGTTGCTTGATTTCCTTCTTCCTGTCTCCTTCTCTATATGGCTATGTCTGTTTTTCTGTCTTATATTATTGTGGGTATATGGTGAATGAAAAACCCAAAACGTTAAGCTATGAAACACCCAAAATGCTAAGCATTTTCTTATGGCTGGATAATACGTTAGGTATGATTTGATCTCCAGTGCTAAAATATGTTTTAATCCATATATGTCGAAAATATATCAAAGAAAAATTATCTTCTGTTCAATGCAAATAATTGCTAGAACAAGTTCGAACCCTCATGTACTAACAAAATAACAGGCATTTTTTTCTCCTCACAAACATTTACAATCTGTCTCATCTCCTGACCTACGAAGTTTCCTTAACAGCTCTCTAGTTCTTTATAATTTAGTTATTTTAACCAGGTTAAACAGGTTTTACAGATCATACAGTTCTTCTTGTCTCTTATGAGTGAAAGAACACATATAAGGTAGGATTAGGTGAGCATAATTGATATTTTATCATAATAATATAGTTTTAATAAGCATTTGTTATTCCCATATTTGTAGAGTTGCTAGCACTTCTCTCTGCCTTGATATTTCCCACTTATTTTTCACTTGAACCTTAGAGCAATTAATACCCATTATGAGAAACCTTTCTGAAACTTCCCACTCTCTTGCCTCCCTGCAAATTACCATCCCAGATGAGATTGAGCCTCTATTACATCCTCTCAATATACACTAGAATTTTATGTTATACCACTGTCACAACAGTACCTAAATTACTACTAGCATAATACTCTATTTAATGTCTCTCTATCTGAATAAGTTACAACTTCCTTGGGACAAAATAACCCTGTCTATTTCATCTTTGCTCCCCATGGTACAAAGATGGAATCTGGCCTAGAAAAGGTAACTCTATAAATAATATTAAATAAATTAATGAATGAAGCCTATAGTTGCTGCAAGTAGAAATATTAGGACTTAAGTTTTCAGCTGTAGGTAAAATAGCCTGAAACTCAAGGGTCCAGTTAGAATCAAATTGTAGTTACTATGTAATTCAGTACACACACGGTATATGTCAAGGAACTACTTTACAACTTTCAGAAAATATCCACATGAAAGTAAGCAAAGTTTGGCTGCCATTTCATGGAAGGCATGTGTGTTATCAAAGAATATTTAGACTACAAAGTTCACTGCAGAAGATGCTTTCTAAATCTAGATATGCATAGGCTACTGCCTCGGCAAGTGGTTTTTTTTTTTCTTATACAACTTACTGTGAGAATTGATTTCCCTAATTTTAAACAGGGACTATTTCTGATAGTTATCAGAAAGATCAGATCCAATGAAGATAGAATACAAAGCATGAACAAAATTGAAATCAGAAGAATTTAAGTGTGTTAGAAAAGAATATAAAACAGAAATTTCTCTAGTGAATCAAAGTCAGATCCCCAAAGTTACCTTAAACCCCGTAACCATAGACAAGCCCAGATACCAACAAGATCGGTTTTATGGAGCACAGTGAGTTCTGGGAGCTAAAGGAATGTTCACTGTGGCGTAGCCCCTAGGTTTATATGTTGCTTTAATAATGGGATTATTCGGGTCACTCAGCTCACCTTCTGAAGTCATGATAAACAGCTTCCTTCTTAGACAGGAAGTAGGCACAGAGTCAAGTGGGCAGCTTAAGCTCCTGCCGTGCGCTAAAATGGAAATAATGAGAACAGGAAAGCGGGAAGAAAAGCTTCACCCCTCATTATGGCAGGCACTAAGCAATTAACAAAAAGCAAGGCCAAAGGTTTTGAGGTGATAAGATAGGCTTTTTCCTAATGTAGTCCAACAAATAATGATAAACTTTTATGCAAAGGCCTTGAGCACAGCTCCAGTGAATAAGACAGGTATGGTGCACGCCTTTGCTGAATTTACAAAATGTCTTCTGAGATACAAATAGCAGCACTAGCTTAAAAGAGTGTTGGTAAATGCTCCTTACTCAATTGTCATTACTAAAATGACAGCCTTCCCAAGAGTGGAATCAGACCTCATGGTCACCAGTGACTACGAGCGACAAGTTGGCAACTCAGAGAGTAAAGGCAGAGGGGTCCAAAAAGGATGACACTCAGGTTGGCGGGGTGGCAAGGTTCTCATTTTAGAGGTCAGACCCAAGGATGTGTAGGTGAGCCTAGAGAAGAGGGGAGAGGACCTTGCAGATGTGGGGAAAGGCAGGGGGGAGACATGAAGGCAGGAGGGCAGATGGCGTCCAAGGGCAAGTCAGCCAGTGGGTTTGACTAAAGCAGGGGGGCCACTAATGAAGCAAAGAGAGACGGCGTCAGAAAGATAGGCAGACGCCAAACAAACTCCTTTCATAACGCCGTAAAGGTTACTTCAGAAGTGAAGGTTGAGGAAATCCTTGCTTTCAAGACTAATTGTAGGAATGGCTCCTAAAATATGGTTCGAAAAACGAAGTCAGGTGGCTTAATCAGAGTCCCCCGGGGCTCTGTGACTACTACAGATCTCAGGTCCCTAAGTCCTAGAATTTTGATTCCTATGTCTAAACAAATAGTCACACGAATATTAATACACTTTATACACATATATTTAGGTGCTTTTTAAACTAGTACCATGAGTGACTTCCTGCATGACTCTAAGGCCCAGGCGAGTTTGGGAGCCGCTGATGTGCAGAGGAAATGAAGCCTCTGGCTGTCCTGGTTTAGTGGGAGTGAGGAGGGCCAGGCCCAGGGAGTATGGATTGGCCTGACCTGAAAGGCAGGCAGGCTGCTGAGGTCAAAACCATAAGGTTCAATTGACATCTGGAACTCTTTGTAGAAACGTGTAACCCCTAGAAGTGCATTACTCTTAGATTGCTGTGCTCGATGTTTAGGAAAAAAGGGTTATTGTGCCAGGGTCGTGAATGAATCCAACACTACACAACTTGGTTCCATCTGTTTTCCGCTGCACCCATCCCATGAGAGGCAGGCAAGTTCCTCAAAGGCAGAGAACGTGCTCCGTGCTATATCCCAGCCTACAATGGTGTCAGCAGAGACTAGGCAAGTAGTCTTCTTGTTGCTTTTTGATCACTGGGAAAAGCAGCTGGCATTTACGGATCTAAATTCCCATTACCCAAGTGATAAGCAGAAGGATTCAGTTATGTCCACCAGCGATTCTGATTGCTTTTGTAGACTCTGGAGGGTTCTAAAACAGAGAGGCTCTCAGAGAAACTTAAAAGAAAACAATGAGGTAAAACACTGAGGCAACAAGAATAGCACAACTTTGTGGTGGCCTCATTCAAACTGATTACAAAGCGCCTGCCAGCTGTCGACATCATGCCTTTCTGGTGGCTTTTTAACCCCCAAAATCTGCAAGAGAATTTTTGGGTCATGATAGAATTCCTTCTCTTCTCATTGAAGATTTCTAGAAATGTTAAAGACCACCTTCAAATGCCCAGAGTCCACTATTTGAGAGTTAGTAGGCCTTGAGCATTTATTTTTCTTAAAATAGACAAGGCCATAAGTGCTATATAATTAATTATTATTTCTTTAATCGGGACTTTTTTTTTTTGAGACAGTCTCACTATGTCACCCTCGGTAGAGTGCTGTGGCGTCACAGCTCACAGCAACCTCCAACTCTTAGGCTTAACCAATTCTCTTGCCTCAGCCTCCCAAGTAGCTGGAACTATAGGTGCTTGCCACAATGCCCAGCTGTTTTGTTGTTGTTGTTGTAGTTGTAGTTGTCACTGTTGTTTAACAGGCCTGGGCTGGGTTCGAACTTGCCAGCCCCAATGTATGTGACTAGCACTCTAACTACTGAGCTACAGGCACCGAACCTAACCTGGATTTTTAAAAATCATCTTAATTTGGCATAATCAGATGAATTGACCATATTGTTAAGGAATCTGGGTAGTTTCTTTATAATGTTTAATTGGCCTGACTTGAAAAGCAGAGATCTAATGCCAGACCGCAAGCCACACAGTCAGTTTCAGACCCACCACTGTAACTGACATCTTTGCATTCGAGAGTAAATTATACTATATGACGCTGCCCCTTTCAAAATAAAGAAAAGCTTAGGATTTAATATGTTTAATAGCTTTTTATCACACAGATATTTTTCCTCCAGTAAAGTCATCAAGAAGGAGCAGGGTAATGACAAACTGGGTTCAGACTTTTGTGGGTAAGAGTCCTAATTTTAAATAATCCCACTTTACCAAATAAGAGAAATTAAATTGCCCTTGAGATAAGTTAGGAGGCGGAGCACAAATAGAAATACAAAGTATGCTTAGTTTCTCCAACTCGGGTTTCTGTGAGATAGCCATTGGAGAGGGGGCCAGCTGCCCTTGCGACAGGAGTATTTTGATTACTGGCATTGTTTGGAATCGCTAGAGCATGACAATGATTAAAAGCAGACCGATCTGGTTTTAATATTGTTTTTACATTTTCTGCAGACAATGCAGCCCTAACTGACTGCACCTGAGGCCTATAGCTCCCAACACCACCCTTGGGGGACCAGCTCAGAGGGCTGGGATAGGAGCAGTTCTTAGAAATAATGCAATGACACAAATCACAGCCACAGATAATGTCACAGGGGAGCATGGAGAAACACAGGATCTTAGTAAAGCCTAGGTACAGACAAGGGTAACAGTGAACTAAAAGCAGTTCAAAGTGTATCTGGGTGACATGGTTGGGTGAGGGGGCCCTGAGTATGTGGCACACGAGAGTCCCACAGCCTGAATGGAAGATTGCGCTGGGGCCTTTGCCCTCCTCAGACCAAAGGAACCAGCCTTCCATCTCTCTGTGAGGATCAAGCCCTACTTCATCTTCATCATCCATTCATTGATATGATAATCACTGATTCATAGGTGAATATGAAAAAAAAAGAAGTGAACAAAAATACTACAGAATAAACTCCAAGAAACTGAACAAACATCTCAAACTGTAACACGGAGGAAGAGTCTCCTTGCCATCACCCAGCTCCTTGTGTGCTGTTCAGAACACCCATGTAGCTCACTCACCCCCCCCCCCAGGGCCCACCCTACTATACGCAAGGAAAACCCAGTGACTCAGGCGAAGCCTGCAAGTATCCCTTTTCTCAATGACAGTTCAAATTCTAACCCACACCTGACAGAGACAATAACCTTCACAAATAGAGAAACTGCTTTTGGACAATAATCCCTCCATCCTATTGTCAAGGATTCCACTGTCCAGGGTTTCATATTCAAAACATTTAGGGCAATTCCAAGTACAGTATCTTCTTCTCAGAGAGTCATAATGCTTCTCAGTCATATCATAGGCTGTATGTTTAAAAAAAAAAAGTGTACCTTTACTTCCCAGATGATTCTGTAACATCAGTTTTTCCTTTTAGTTGCAATATACCAGGAGCCCAGCATTCTGCATTCTGATCCAAGTGGGGTCAGGGGATTCGCCTCCCTCTTAAACATACTGTCGAAATAGACCAGCCCAATCTAACAGTAAGTACTTAAGATTTACTTGTATGATTAAAGGAATGACTTGAATAAAGACCAGGTTAAATGAAGCCAAACTTGAAGGTAGAAACCTTTGTCTCTTGGCTGGTACGCATGTATATGCTAAATTTAATCACAGTAGAGCAAGGTTGGAATATTTGCTTGGCTAGATGTACTCCACATTCACATAGATACACAAAGCCTTTGAATATTCCATTATGTCTGAACTTCTCCCACCCACCAAGAATTCTCTTTTTCTGGTTATAAAAGTTTCAAACAGTTAAAAAGTTAAGTTTTATTTTTAATCCTCAGTTTAAGTCAGTGAGAGCTATCTATTGTATTTAGATTTAGAGTATCTCTACTTTAAAAAAAAACCATTTAATGGTAAGTTTTAAAGTTTTAACAATGTATGGGCATCAATTTAATTAGTCTGCCATTTAACACATTTCTAACCACCTGTTGTTCTAACACTACATTTAGTCAAAGTTATCTCCAAGGCAAATTAAGTTTTTGCATTGGAGAAGGGTGTGGGAGGTGATAGATGATCGCTGCCATGTAAGGAGAAAGTTGCACACTCTTTACTATCAATTTACAGCCTATTTTTCTGGCACTTCTAATTTCTTTTTTGTAATACTCATTCCTTTACCCTTTAAAACCACCTCCTTTTGAGGACTTTCTCCCCTTGGGGGCTGTTTGCTACAAGGCGCCCTGAGTCAGATGTCATTAACTGATATGACATTCATCTTCTTTAAAGTCTAGAAAAATCACCAAATAATGATTAGAGACTGAGGGTTTTTAGATATCCTAACCATATATCTCAATTCTATATTGATTTAAGTGATTAATTCTTCTATGATGGTACAGCATCCTAACCAATCAAATATAATGTTTACAGAGTACATTAATCATGGTTTACAGTTTTCTTACCCATATAATGGATGGTGAACATTTTATGAATCAATAAACTGGCAAAAAGAAAATTCAGGACTAGAAATACGGGAGCAGATACACAACCAGCTCAATTTTCATGTTTTCAAAATTTCAGAAGTCTTTTCATTATAAACTCCATTTTAGTTTATGTTTAAGGATTTCTTTTATCTTGGTTTTTATTCCTACAAAACAGTAAAAAATAAGTTGAAAACTTGGGGCTTTTTCTGCACTTTAATGTGGTGTCAGCCTGCAAGTAATAGCCAGTAGTGTGATTTATCTAGAGATAACAATATTTTAAGTAGAACTGTATAAATGATCTCTATATGTTTTATTTCCTTGGAGAACAGTCAAGATTTAAAGATGAAACCTACAGTACAGTAGAAAGAAATAGATCAAGATTTCGCTAAGCAGACCAGAGGTACTGTGACAATAAGGGTTTCCTCCCACCAATTCCAAATTGTCCTGTGTCTTTTGTTGTTTTCTGGTCGTCAGCCTAATTCATGCGTTCATATCATTCTCTTAAGGA
Source organism: Arctocebus calabarensis (assembly GCA_963573935.1). Lineage (NCBI taxonomy): Eukaryota > Metazoa > Chordata > Mammalia > Primates > Lorisidae > Arctocebus > Arctocebus calabarensis. Next base: position 7,958 of record CAUYON010033094.1, on the reverse strand, counting down.
TAACTGATGGATCTGATGTCATTTTGCTTTTTGCCTTTGTCTACACTTCATTTCCATTTTATTTATCCTTCCTATCGGATCCCAGGAATTATTTAGCACATACAATCAATGGCAGAAGATCTTCCAGAGTCTCAGCTTACCCCTGCTTTTCACATGAGAAAATTACCTACATTGTTCCAATGGCTGCTCCTTCCCTGGAGCAAATTTTCCAAAGGTAAAATTTTCAGCAGCAGTCCCTGGAACGTGCTGGAATGGAGCTTCTAAATGTGCACTGTCTTGGAAGAAAAAGTATCCAATGTATACACCCCTAATATGAGACAAATTCTTAACCATTCAAGTGAAGGCTACAACCCATTTATTGCACAGGAAGACGGGGAAAGGGGAGAGGGAAGAAAGGGGAGGGAGAGGCTGGGGGGAGATGGGACAAAGGGTGAGATCACATGTGTGGTACATATTCCAAAGGGTCAGGAGAAAACTTCTAAACAAGGATCAAAAATGTTTTCATATAGTAGACGAGAAAATCTCATGAATGGTATGTCAATCAGGTTGATAAAAATATCTCAGATTGCATGTGAAGCCCCCACACTGTACCCCATGGTTGAACTAATGTACACAGCTATGGTTCAATAAAAAAAAAATGCGCACTGTCTGGAGAAAGGATCTCAAGGTAAGTACAGGATCACATTGTCCTGCGTTCCTGTGGATGGCCCCACTGCTGCAAAGAAGGACAATAATGTGAGAACGAACACAAAGACAAAGGGCGATGAATGACCAGGGTCATAGTCAGGACACGCACAGTTCCTGAGCCCCATGCTGATCTGCCCCCTGGGGCCAGGAGGGAACCAGCATTCACTGCGTGTCCCCAGCCAGCACCATTCTTGACTTGCTGTCTAGTATCCAAAGACCAATCCCCAGACAGAGTGCTTCATCTTAGGAAATAGACTCTCAGAAATGTATCGGAATTCTAAATATTACTTTTCTGAGCTGTGCATTTAATTAGCTTCCTTTCCAAGTTTTACACAAGAGATGCTTCAGCTTACTCAGAAGACAACACAGTGCTCCAGAAAGAAGAATCTGGAAACTCTTTGAGGCCCCCACTGACATCCTAAATGCAGAGTTCATTTATAAAAGCATCTTTCGGGATATAGGATTAATATCCGAGAAGGCAAATCAGAAACACCATTTAATGGCACCAGCTTCTCATTTCTTCATTTAATAGACACAAATCTAAGGCTTTTTATGTAATAGGCATTTGCTTTACACTGAGCATGGAGAAAAGTATAAGGCACAGTCCCTGCTATTGAGGAGCCTCAAGGCCAGTGGGGAGGAGTAGACAAGGTACCAAATACTTGTCATAAATTCTGTGACCCCCCAAATAAATATAAACTGTAAATGTTTAAGGTCTGAGCAACTATTAGCCTGCAGAAGTCAGCGAAGGTCCTACAGAGGAAGGGCATTTAAACAGAGTGCTAAAGAATTTTAAGCTTTCCCGGAAAAAGAGGAAATATGTTCTAAAAAGAAGGGAAAGGACAGAACTTGGACAGAACCTGCAAGAACCTGGATATCTTAGGAACAGTTTGTTTAAAGGCCCTTAAAACAATCATGTGGAATGTTTGAAGATTAACATGCCAGCAGGAAATGAGAGAGGGGCAGGAAGGAGCAGTGAAGCCCCTTACCCTAAACATATGCCATCTGCCCATCATTCATTCTTTTTCATTTCAAGTTAATTTGCAGATACAAAGAATTAAGTTACAATGTGTGCATTTGTTAGTAGGCCCTGTTATTGTGTCCCACCCCCGAGGATGGAGCTGAAACACATTCTTCTTAGTAAAGTATCACAAGAATGGAAAAGCAAGTACCCAACGTCCTCAATACTAATACGAAGCCGTTTTAATTCTTTTGAGGAAGCACTTCCCTGCTTCTCCTAGTTGGGGAGGCTGGTCGCACCCTGATTGCAGGTCTAACTGTGGACAAGTGAGCCAGGTCTGGCCAATCCAAGAGCTCCACACACCTGGATCATATGATGGGATTAAGGACAGACGCTTGACGCAACCTGGGACAATGAGAATCCCTGTCCAAGTTGTCAGCAAGTCCGGCTTCCTGCGCGTGACTTGCAAAGTCCCTGTGCCGAGAAGGGTCGCACACGTGGTTTAGGCTGTGCTGCTGCCATTTTGAAATCCTTTCTAATTTCAGCTTTGGTCTTGGATTCTGTGTGTCAAGTCCGAGGAACGATAAGGTACACAGGTGAGCGGAGGAAATTCCTGCTCACCTGTGATATAGCTTTGGGATGCTCCATGCGCACAGATTCCAGGAAACCCACTCTGTGTAGCGGTTTTGTAAGATTTACAGTGAGTACAAGTGTTTTGCTCTTAAAATTGAATAAATGAGGGCACTGGAAACCTGTAAAGGCTATGCCTTCCGTTCAAACCAGAACTTGATCCAGTACAGAAAGCAAGCAATGGCATTTTAAGAAGCAAGACCAAGTAACTTAGTCACATTCTTTCCTACTTGGGTTCCATCCCTTTATTAGATAAATTCACTGAAAATGATGACAAAGGAGAAAAGCGGAAAAGACAGGGCGACCCCCAGTTCCCCTCCCTTTTGGTTCTTCCATACTCATCAATACATATAGGGAAGAGTGTTGGCAGAACGGAAGTGCTTTGAGAAGTGAAATGTAAACAGCTGCTGGTTTAGCACAGGCTTCCACTGTTCCCATAAAAATAAAATACATATGCACGCGAAACATAGAAATTGTGTCATTTCAGTGATATGAATTAAAGGCGCTTATATTTGCATTGACAACAGGCATTGCACAATATAAACAGTAAGATTTGTGTTCATAATTTAAAATTTTAATTTTTCTTTACTTAGAAAGATATTCAATAGGAAATGTTTTAAATATCATGACAAGCTGAAAAAGAATACAGAAAAAGGAGAAAAAATTTCCGTGTTAGTACCTTTAGTACCTAATTAGTTCCTTTTTTCCTGCTTTTTAAAGAAGGGGCCCCACAACTTATGTTGCCAGCCTTGGCTATCAGGAAAGACGCTATCTTGTCTTCTAGGACATGTGACCTGGACCTGCAAGTGACTTCTCACCTGGACGGATAAAGTCATCTGCAATACGAGAAACCAAAGGCAACATGCAGAGAGAGACACAGCTGAGAGACAAAAGGAGAGACTGATCACCGGTGGAGTATGGCCAGACTCAAACTTAAGGGCACACTTGTCCCTCTGGGTTATGTAAGTCAACAACCTCTTTTTCTTTTTTCTTTGGGGTGGGGGAGAGTTTGGATAAATAATTTCTATTTGGGGGGGGGGTTGCTGATTCTGATTAATATGAGGGTACAGACCATTAGGTCACAATGTCTGTGTTTATTAGGTGAGGTCCCTGTTGTAGTTGGGTCCCCCACCCAGGAGATGTGCCATATACCCTCACCTAATAAACACAGCACACAATCCTCCCCCCTCTCCCCTCATTCTCCTCCCACCACTTGAATTTAATTGTGTTTTTCTCTTGTGAGGGGGTGTAGTCATTCATTTACTGCCTTAATATTAGTATTAGACACATTGGATACTTGCTTGTCCATTCTTGTGATGCTTTAACCAAAGAGAATATTTTCCAACTCTGTCTGGGTTAATACAAAAGATGTAAAGCCTCCGTCTTTTTATGGCTGAATAGTATTCCATGGTATACATATACCACAGTTTATTAATCCACTCATGGGTTGATGGGCACTTGGGTTGTTTCCATAGCTTAATGATCATAAATTGAGCTACAATGAACAATCTAGCTCATGGATAAATAATTTGAATTGGATTTCTGTCACTTGCAACCTGAGTACTGGTTAACATAGGCTTATATGCTACGCATTTATGAATTAATAATCGAGTTTTTAAATTCATAATTCTAAAAGTTGGTGAACACAGGCTTCAGATAGCCAAGAAGAAAAGTGATCTGAATTATTTCTTAAACTATGTTTATAATTTCAAATTATAAAGTATTTTATTTGACTTCAAAATATTTATAAAAACTACAAACATTCCTAAAGATAGAATATCAAGAAAAAGAACGTATGTACTTACTACCTAATTTAAAAATATCTTCCAGGGATGGTCCCGTAAGACCTTTCCCACACCCCACCTCTGCACATTCCCACCCACATATCCAAAGGTAGCGACTGTCCTGAATGCTGTGATTAGCCCTCCCTGGATTTTTCCATTTAATTTGGTAGCTTTTTCTGGTGACCGTGGATGAGGATCTGGAGGCTAATAACAAATGAGTGGTTTCTGTTGCACTCCAAATAAAATCTAAAACTCTAATTATGCCTTGGAACCTCCTATGGGATCTGTCCTATATTTAATTTCTTCAATTTAATTTCCAGTCATGCCTGTTTCACTCACTACGGTCTGTATCTCAGCTTCTAGTAGAATCTAGCACACCAGCCAGGACACAGCATATTCTGGGTCCGGCTGATCACCATTACCAAATGCTTTGTGCAGCCATCAGGTCATGTTTGAACAAATAAAATGTAGGCAACACATAAATTTATAAAATGACTTTTTTCATAAGTAAAAAAAAATCTTAACCTTTTATTTTTAAATCATAGGCAACTATTCAATCAGAGCAAGAATCAAAAGCCTCCCCAATGACTAGAACAGCACAGAAATGAGCTTTGGACATGGCTAGAGGATACAAAGGACTGTAGATCTGCTACCTGGCTCCCCAGTACAGCCAGAAGGGAAGAAAAGAAAAAGGCAAACAAGTCCATATCTATGCCACATCCTCCTGTCGCCTGACACACAGCACGGTGCTTCTCCCTTTCAGCGTGCTGACTTTCTCCATCCATCAAGTTCATGTTAAATAGATCACTGGATATTAGATATTAATCTCTAATTCTAAAGCTTTGTGCAATATGGCACTTAGTTGGAGGTACATAAGAGTTGAGTTTCCTAGTGTTTAAGTGGTACCAGGCTTTCATAGTCTCATATTCCTACTAAGAACTTCTGTATTTACGGAAAGATTGCAATGGCCACTGTGACTCCCTGGCTTCCAGCAGGAAGAGCAATTTTTCTGTGTACTGTGCTGAGAGCCTGACATCCACTGGGCCGATCGCTCTGTAGGGGGGATGGGTTCACACCTGCCATCCGTGAGTGGCCACTCACTTGGGTTCTCTGAGCCCAGTGGGTGTGGGTTGGGCCTACTCCTTCAGAAGATGGCTAAGGAAATATCATTCTGCACATCCAACCCTTCTCCTGTGGAGGTCCCACCAACTAATTTTGGTCCCACATCAAAGTCACAATCTCCAGTTTCATTTATAAGAAAATTGCTAGGTCTATATCTGTATTCTATTCTCAGCATCTAATTCCTGCGTCTATTTCTTGACTGGTTCAGAACTCTGGGTGGAAACGACATCCCAGCATCCAGCATCCCTCAAATTATTATAATTTAGTTAACTATCTATAAGACTGCCTTGTCAGTCATAGTACGATTTCCCTCCTTATGAAGAAAATCAAGTGATACAGTTTTGTAACAATTCTAAAGGGAAGAAAAAAATAGATCTGTAAACTCTTACTATGAAAATCAATTTTGTCCCTAACTCATACACTCTTCGATAAAACAGCATGATTTTTGACGCTTCTGTTTTTCTATAAGCCATAGCCCTTTCAAATACACACTTAGGATTTGTAATGCTCTCCAGACTCCATGTAACAATTTCCATGTACTTAAATCAGCAAAACAAATTTACCCATGCGCAACCCTAGCACTGCCAGCATCAATTAAAAATAAGCAGTGGAAAACAAATTGATGAAGGATAATTCTGATGCAACACCATTTCGGCTTATATAATGTCCTTCATCTCTAAAAATAAGCAGAACTGAATAACAACAAAAAAATTCTATAAGAAACAAACAGACATTTGTTCCATTCAATAAAAACAAATTGCTTTTATGTTATCCGAAAGGGTTCTGTCAAACGCAAATATTGCCATTGAACCACATTTGAATATTTTCCCAAAAATGCTTTAAAACCATTCCCTTACATGATGTAACAAAAATGGCGCTAACATTGAAAAAATAATGAATCAGAAAACTTTGCAACATCCAACTGAGTGATCGTTAAGCTTCATTATACGATTAATGGTTTGATATGAGATTTATTCCTTAATGGCCTTAGAGTTATATATTTGAAAAGATTGGTTTTAAAATATTAATAACATTGGGTGGCACCTGTAGTGGGTAGGGCGCTGGTCACATATACCAAGGGTGGCGGGTTCAAACCCAGCCCCAGCCAAACTGTAACAAAAAAAAGCCAGGTGTGAGAGGAGCCAAGATGGTGGCCGAGTAACAGCTTCCTTGTAACTGGGTTCGGTGAGACTGGGGAGAGAAGACTTCAGGCATCTCTGGATGGCAAGATCTGCCCAGAAACATCCCTTTGGGAACACAGGGAGACAGCGTGAGACTTCTGGACCCCCTGAGGAAGGCAAAAGCAGTGGAGATCTGGCAAGTGGTTGCATGTGTTCGTTCGGTCTAATCCTGCTGGCAGCTGTGACTACAGCACCAGTGAGATTGCAAACTGGAAAGGCCTTACCTGTGAGCTGTTTGGGTTTCTTTTGGACGTGGCACCCGGATGAACTGCCTTGAGAGAACTGGGGCAAGAGTGCAGAGGTCTTTGAGTGTTGTCTGGGGCTCCAGACTGAGACACCGAGCCAGAAAGAGCTACCAGTGTTTGCTTGTGGGCTGTGTGGAGCCATTATAGGAGAACTGCCCCGGCAAGCTCCGCCCTCAGGGTTGCAGAGCAACCATCAGCAGGAGCAAGTAATCTAGTGACTGAGCAGCCTAAAGGCAGGGACTGAGATGCCTTGCAGCCTTAGCCCTCGGGGCATTGGGTGAGCCCAGTTTCAGCACACTGGGTAAGTGGACAGCCACTTAAGGAGTGATCCCAGCCACAAGCGCTTTCCTGGGAAAGCTTCTGCTTAGCCCAAGTTTGCAATTTAAAGTGCCTTCTAAACAGGCTGAGGAGGATTTAAGCTCTCCACCCTGCAGGGCTTGAGAAATCATTACAGGCCTCCGGTCTCCATTTTGTTCAGCTGTATGAACATTGCGATTAACATATCATACCCCTGAAGATCACCTCTTGCCCAGACAATATCAGCAAAATATATATACTGCTTTGCTTCTTGGTTTTGTTTTGTTTTGTGGGGGGTTTTTTTGTTTTTTTTTTTTTTGTTGTTGTTGTTTGTTTGTTTTCGTTAGTGTTGTTTTATTTTTAATTTCAACATTTTCCTTAAAGATTTTACTTTTCTATTTTTTATTGCTTCATTTTTCTAGTTTAAAAATAATTTTTCATTGTTTCCTTTTTCAACAATACGACTTCAATTTTGTTAGTGTTTCTACCCATAGTCATTGTTTTTTTCCCCAATCTTATCCTGTAAAGTTTTTGGTTTGCTTGTTTTGATTTGATTTGTTGCATTTTTGTCTTCCATCTCTACTTGGTGGAGGTGGGGTACTATGTCCAAACAGGCTGGCAAAGAGCAGCTGACCTAATCACCCAACCAGGCACCCCCAGAGGTTGGGGGCTCTTAAGGTTGGGACAGAGTACCCTACGTACCCCTATATTGCTTCTGTCCCCCTCTTTCTGTGCCTCTCTTCTTTTGATCAATAGTTGCTTCTACCCACCCCTTCTTCTTCCTCCTTTTTTTCTCTTTTCTTTCTTTCTTTTTTTTCTTCTTTTCCTCTCCCTTTCCTTCCTGTTTCCCTTCTTGCTCTTCAATCTTCTCATCCTCTGGTCCTGTACCAAAAGGACTCATCGAAACCCCAGTCCAGAAGCACGGCAATTTAAAGAGCAGGAGGAAGTGAAAGGAAAATTAGGGCAAGGAAACAGATAAAAGAAATCATGAGGAAGAACCAGCAGAAAACTCCTGGCATCATGAAAAACCAGTCCAGAGCAACCCCCCCTA
>CAUYON010033090.1:0-12260 GCA_963573935.1 Arctocebus calabarensis | reverse complement strand
ATCTTTGACAAGCCAATTAAAAACATTCAGTGGGGAAAAGATTCCCTATTTAACAAATGGTGCTGGGTGAACTGGCTGGCGACCTGTAGAAGACTGAAACTGGACCCATACCTTTCACCATTAACTTAGATAGACTCTCACTGGATCAAAGGTTTAAACTTAAGACATGAAATTATAAAAATATTAGAAGAAACTGCAGGGAAAACTCTCAAATGAATCGGCCTGGGTGAATTCTTTATGAGGAGGACTCCCCAGGCAATTGAAGCAGTATAAAAAATACACAAATGGGACCCGATCAAACTAAAAAGCTTCTGCACTGCTAAGAACACAGTAAGTGTAGCAGGCAGACAGCCCTCAGAATGGGAGAAAATATTTGCAGTTTATGCCTCAAACAAAGGTTTAATAACCAGAATACACAGAGAACTCAAGTGTATTGGCAACAAAGGGCAAGTGAGCCCATCTCAGGGTGGGAAAAGGACTTGAAGAGAAACTTCTCTAAGAAGACAGGCGCACATATGAAAAAATGCTCACCGTCCTTAATGATCAGATAAATGCAAATCAAAACTACTTTGAGATATCATCTAACTCCAGTAAGATTAGCACACATAGCAAAATCCCAAAACCAGAGATGTTGGCATGGATGTGGAGAAGAGGGAACAGTTCTACATTGTTGGTGGGAATGCAAACTAATACATTCCTTTTGGAAAGATATTTGGAGAATACTTAGAGATCTAAAAATAGATCTGCCATTCGATCCTATAATTCCTTTATTAGGTAGATATCCAGAAGACCAAAAATCACATCATAATAAAGATATTTGTACCAGAATGTTTCTTGCAGCCCAATTCATAATTGCTAAGTCGTGGAAGAAACCCAAATTCCCATCAACTCCCGAATGGATTAACAACTTGTCGTACCTGTATACCATGGAATACTATGCAGCCTTAAAGAAAGATGGAGACTTTACCTCTTTTGTGTTTACATGGATGGAACTGGAACATATTCTTCTTAGCAAAGTATCTCAAGAATGAAAGAAAAAGTATCCAATGTACTCAGCCCTAATATGAAGCTAATTTATAGCTTTCATATAAAGGCTAAAACCCAATTATAGCACAAGAATACAGGGAAAAGGGAAAGGGAGGGGAGGGGAGAGGGGAAGATTGGTGGAGGGAGGGCAATTAGTGGGATCACAGTTACGGTGCATCTTAGCAGGGTACTGGTGAAAATTATTGAATGTAGAGTATCAATGTCTTTATATAGTGATCAAGAAAATGCTATGAAGGCTATCTCTAACAGTACGATCAAAATATTTCTGATCGTATATGAAGCACATTCTGCCATATGATTGCACCAATGTACGCAATTATGATTTAATAAAATTATAAAAAAAAATAAAGTATGGTGCTCCAAATTGGATAACTTGTCCCAAGGGAGTGGAAAGCTGTCCTATGCATTTCTGAGGCTTCTGCTTACTAATATCAATGGCACTTCTTCCCCTTCACACCAATTGGGGTGATCAAAAATTTTGCAGACACTGCCCAATATCCCCTGGGAGTCAAAATCATCCCTGTTGAGAATTATTATGTTAAAAAGACCTTTGATGGCTCCTCATATAAAAGTTAATTCTTACATTCCTAGCCTAAAAGACTTGTATCACTTTCCTCTACCTCTGGCCTTTTTGAAATCAAAAGTTAGTTTTTCAACTAAAAAAATGGTCTAGTTCCCAAACAGGTCCAGGTATTTCATGCCCATGAGAGAGTTTGTACCAGTTTCTCCCTCTGTTTGTAATTAGCCTTTCTTTTTCTTCTTGAGTACAATAGTGCCCAAATTTTAATGTGCAAGTATCAAAAAACTCCTGCCGGGCTTGTTACAACAGAGTTCTGGCCCCACCCCATAGGGTTTCTGATTCTGTAGGTCTGAATGGAGCCTGAGAACTTGCGTGTCTGACAGGTTTCCAGGGATTGTCCATGCCCTTTTGAGACCCAGTATTCTATTCCATTCAGGGAACGCTTCATGCTTAAGATTCTGATGCCATGTTCATTTCATTTTGAAAGCCTTCCTAGATTGCAATGAATTGAGTTTGTTTACCTTCTCTGTTTTCATAGCATCCTTTTATTAATAATACTATGAGCCCTTACCAATTTACCTACCTGTTCATCAATCTGTCCTGTGCAGGAAAACAATCAGTGGGAAGTTCTCTGGTATATGCCCCTCCCCTCCCAAAGACCTGGTATACCTTAGCCCTGTGCAGATTATCACCACCTCCTTTGTTCAACAAGTATCAATAAAATTATAGGATCTCAGAAATCCTTAGATCTTCATAAGTCCAATATCATGATCTACTTAAGCATTTTCATCATCACATAGACCAATGGAAGATGGTTTAGGAAGAAGCCATCCGATTGTGTTCCAATTATTGTGCATGGAAAATGTGTATGAGAAAACGTGTATGTGTAAGAGAAGCATCTTAATTCCAGGAACATTAGCTCAGAATATATCACACTTTTGAATCCTGTAGAACTCCGCAGACTCATAGAAATCATCTGCTCTGCTCTGACAGGATCTAACCCAAGGGCAACAGCACTACTTTTACAGCATCATGAGGATTTACAACACCAGACCCCACTGGGAGGCCCTGCAGACCTGGCATATTCACCGCCTTTGGCACCAGCAGCTGCTCGGTGAGTTTAGCTCCCTGACCTGGACCAGGCACCTCGAGAAGGAGCTTGAGTGCTGCAGATTGAGGTCAAGTTTCCAGATAAATAATTCAAGCACAGTGGTCTCTGCCAGGGTACTGTTTTATCAACAGAGTTGGTTAGCCAAGTTTGAAAGTAGTTATCTCTGACAATAGAAAACAATGTTCTATAGGAAAATTAAGAGAGTTTAAAGAAATTCGGGTATGGATTGTTGTAAAATGTTAACAACTCTCTGAAATTTTCAGGAACTAAATCAAGTAGATCAGTGGCACAGGGCTTAGAAAGCAGGCCTAGGTGCTGTTGGTGCAAACAATGGGGGCTTGGCTTACTCAAAGTAATAGTTACATTCATTGAGTACTTGCCAAGTTCCAGACCTTGTGTAAGAGCTTTACATATAGTATCTCATTTTCTCTCCACTTAATGGCTGGGAAAGATAGAAGCTGAGCAGGTTACATAACTTGCTGTAGATCACATAGACATTAGGAATTCAGGTCAGAGCTGTCACCTCCAAAGATCATGAATTTCCCAGCACCCCCATCCTCTGCTGTTTCCTTTCATGAAACTTTTCAGATTTTATGAAGCACAAATGAAGACCTTCGCAGATGATAGGCCTTAATTGTTGTCAAGTCCCTTTCCCTGCAGGAAAAGCTTTCAGTTGCTGGGCCTCTTTCACTCTCCCAACTCTAATAGAGTGCTTTTTAAGAGAGAAAAAAATAAATCCACTCACTTGACAATATCACTACTTTATACTGATGTTTCTGTATTTATGCAAAAGGAAGACATAATTTTTGCAAATGATTTAATAAAAGTAATATCAACAATAATTGTTTTTACCAAGGGTTTTCTATGTAGCAGGCACTATTCTGAGAACTTTGCATATACATCTTGTTTAAAACTCAGATACCTCTGTGTGGTAACTGTCTTGATAACCTCTAGTTTATAGAGTAGAAAATTGAAATGTGGACAGGGTAAATTTTCTGTGATTGTCCCAAGTGCTGCAGAAACACCACCTAGTTACTTTGGGCCTCAGGCAAAATTGTACAAAAGCCAGTGAATCCAGAAGCAGAGGCACAGGGCCTCTGCTAAATTCAATGTTTAGTACACATAAAAGCTGCCTAGTCCTGTATGAAAATGCAGATTTTGGGGCCTAACTCTGAGTTTCTGATTCCAAAGGTCTTTAAGTAGAGTCAGAAATCCACTTTAAATAAGTGTTTTTTTTTTAATTTCAAAATATTCAGGAGGTACAAATGTTTTTGTTGCATGGATACACTATACATAGAATGCTGAGTTCAGGACTTTCAGTGTGCCTGTTCCCAGGAGAGTGTTCACTGTACTCAGTAGGTGAGTTTTTAACCCTACCCTAGTCCGTCTCCCTCGTAGCGTCCAATGTCCTTTACAACTCTTTGTACCCATGTGTACCTATCATTTAGCTCCCACCTGTTAGTGAGAACATGTGGTGTTTGTGGTTCCATTTTTGAGGCACTTCACGAGAATAACGGTCTCCAGTTCCATCCAAGTGTCAAAGATATTATTTCATTCCTTTTTATGATGGAGTAGTACTCTAAGGGGTATATGTGTATGTATGTGTGTGTGAGGATATATATGTATACATAGCTTGCATTTTCTTAATTCAGTCATGAATTGATGGGCGCTTAGCTTAATTTAATATCTTTATAACTATGAATTTGTGCTGTGATAAACATTCATATGCAGGGGTTTCCTTTTGATAAAACGATTTATTTTCCTTTGGGTAGCTACCCTGTACTGAAATTGCTGGAGTACATGATAGGTCTATTTTTAGTTCTTTAAGAAATCTCCATACTGTTTTCCATAGGGATTATACCATTTTGCAATCCCATCAACAGTGTATAAGCATTCTTTTTTCTCTGCATTCATGCCAGATCTGTTGTTTTTTGAATTTTTAATAAAGGCCATTCTGAAAGGTGTAAGATTTCATTGTGGTTTTAATGTGCATTTCACTAATGCACATGGTATTGGACACTTTTTGATATATTTATTAGCTATTTGTCTGTCTTGTTTTGGAAAATTTCTGGTCATGTATTTTGCGCACTTTTTCATGTTTTTTTTTTCTTGCTGATTTATTTGAGGTCTTATTTATTTATTTATTTTTTTATTGTTGGGGATTCATTGAGGGTACAAGAAACCAGGTTACAGGGCAGCGCCTGGTTCAGTGGGTAGGGTGCCAGCCCATATACCAAGGGTGGTGGGTTTGAACTTGGCCCTGGCCAAACTGCAACAAAAGATAGCTGGGCATTGTGGTGGGTGCCTGTAATCTCAGCTACTCAGGAGGGTGAGGCAAGAGAATCATATAAGCCCAGGAGTTGGAGGTTGCTGTGAGTTGTGATGCCACAGCACTCTTCTGAGGGTGATTGTGTGAGACTCTATCTCTTATAAAAAGAAAGAAAGAAAGACAGAAAGTAAAGAAACCATGTTATACTGATTGCATTTGTTAGGTAAAGTCCCTCTTATAATTGTGTTTTGCCCCCCAAAATGTGTGTCACACACCCCAGTCTTTGAGGTCTTAATAGGTTCTGGATGTTGGTCCTTTGTCAAATATATAGTTTGCACATATTTTCTCCCATTCCGTAAGGTTCTTGTTTTACTCTATTAATTATTTATCTTGCTCTGCAGAAATTTTTTAATTTAAATTAAGTGTCATTTATTTGTTTTTGTTGTTGCTGTATATACCTTCAAGAATTAATCATAAATTCCTGTCTAGGCCTATGTCTAGAAAAGTTTTTTGACTTTTTTTCTAGAACTTTAATGGTTTAATGTCTTATATTTAAATCTTTAAACCATATTGAATTGATTTTGTATATGGCACGAGATAGGGGTCCTGTTTCATTCCTCTGCATGTGGCTGGCCAATTTTCCTAGCAACATTTGTTAAATGAGGGTCCTTTGTGTTTGTCTGATTTGTTGAAGACCAGTTGAAGAAGACAGTATTAATAACATAGAAATATAAAATACCATCCATGAATACTACAAAAACCTCTATGTACACAGACTAGATAACCTAGAAGAAATGGATAAATTCCTGAAAACACACAACCTCCCAAGTCAAGAAGAATTAGAAATCCTGAACAGGTTATTAATCAGCAGTGAGAATGAAGCAGTAATAAAATATATCACCTCTCCATAAAAAAAAAAAAAAAAGCCCCAGGCCAGCAGAGTCACAGCCAAGGTCTACCAGCTCTACAATGAACTGGTACCTTCCTTACAAAAAATTATTTGACAACATTGAGAAAGAATGAATCTACCCTAAGTCTTTTTATGAAGCCTGATTAACCCTTATACCAAAGCAAGGAGAGGACAAAACAACAAAAAGAAAACTACAGACCAATATCTGTTATGAACAAAGATGCAAAACTGCTCAAAATTATAGCAAAGTGTATTCAAAAGCACATTAAGAGATAATTCACCATGATCATGTAGGCTTTATCCCAGGGATGGTTCAACATATACAAATTAATAAATGTGATTTACTAAATAAACAGATATGGTAGACACAGAAAAAAATTCAATAAAATTCAGCAAACTTTCATGATAAAAACCCTCCACAAACTGGGCATAAAAGGAACATTGCTCAAAAATATAAAAGCTGTGTATGACAAACTCATAGTCAACATTGTACTGAATAGGAAAACAGTTGAAAGCAATGTCCCTAAGAACTGTAAGAAGACAAGGGTGCCTGTAGTCAGCATGTCTATTCAACATATTACTAGGAGTCCTAGCCAGAGCAATCAGATAAGAAAAAGAAATGAGAGGTATGCAAATTGTTAAAGAAGAGTTCAAAATATTCCTGATTGGCAACATTATGATCTTACATCTAGAAAACCCAAGACAGAATTGATAAATTCAGCAAAGTTTCAGATTACAAAATCAATACAAATTAGAAGCATTTTTATATACTGATAAAAGTCATGCTGAGACTCGATTCAAGGACTTGATACCATTTACAAAAGCTAGAAAGAAGATAAAATGCCTAGGAATATACTTAACAAAAGAGATGAAGGATCGCTACAAGGAAAACTACAAAACATGGTTGAAAAAATCAGAGATGATACAAACAATGGAAAAACATCTTATGCTCAAGGATTGGTAGAATCAAAATTGTTAAAATGTACATGCTACCCACAGTGATTTACAGATTCAATGCAATTCATATCAAAGTACCAACATCTTACTTCACAGATCTAGAAAAACATAATCCTGAATTTAATTTGGAACCAAAAAAAGAGCCAAGTTGCCAAAGCAATCTTAGGCAAAAAGAATAAATCTAGAGGTATCACATTACCTGACTTCAAATTATGCTACAAGGCTATAGTAACCAAACCAGCATGAAACTAGTATAAAAGTAGAGACATAGACCAATGAAACAGAATAGAGAACTGAGAAATAAAACCATATTAACTAAGTATGCATTTTTTTTTAAAGCATGTGGCCTCAGCTTGATGATTTTCTAGTATGTGGTCTTTGAGATACATGGAGAGATACAGAATATATCTTTCTCATTTGAAGAAAGTTTTGATACCAAAAATAAGTAATTCATGCAAAGATTCTCATGCTCAAGTCCCTTTGCAAATGATTTGACATGTTAAACAATGACTAAATATCACAGAATAATAAATGCAAAAGAAGAAAAATACATTCCTGTCCTCAAAGATTAATCTGGGTATTCTAACCATAAGAACAGAAGAAAATTTGTACAAATAATTGAAGTTTTGTTTGCTTATTTTGTACCAGTGTTGGCTTTAAAGTTTCTCTCATTTCTTTCCCTTAGGTTATATTACTCAACAGGAAGCCCTGTCTTACTCTGCTGTACTTAGAGATTCAATCAAGAGAGCCTCAACCAAGGTAGCTCCTCAAAGAACCATTCCTCGGAAATCTTCAGCCATGACAAGAAAATGTCCTCCAGTGTTCCCTCTGTCTATGGTCCTACCAAAGACCCAAAGGGCAGGGTGCCAAGCCCTCAGGAAGCAAGATTCGGCCACGTTTTCTGGAGCATGCAGTGTCATGTATCCTGGCATCTCATGGATGCTTAGTGCATATTTGTTGAATGACAGTGAATAAAAGAAAATTTTTTAATACACACCGCAGACCTATGTAATCTCTTATTCACATAAGTTTTTTCAGAGAGAGCACATTGAGAGGTATTGGAGCAATGGAGTAGAGAGTAAGCAAGCCTTTTCACATACAATCTGTAGAGCAAACTAACATTTAAGCCTTTCAAAGTAAAAGCTTCTTTTGTGTGAGAACCTCCTAGAGAATTTCAAAAATAGTGACAGGGGACATGTGACCATTCCAGGCAAGCCACCCTGTCTGTACATATTGAAAATATAGAAACTGACACAGAGTTAACATGGATAACAGGGCTCCAGAGCTGTGTCATCTCAGCAACAGTATTCAGTTCTTTCTTTTCCCCCACCAGCAGTGACATTCAATTTAGCCCCAAAGCTTCTGGTTCTCATCTGACTCAGTCACTTTTGTGTCATCTTGAAACTTGAATTTATCATTCTGCCATAGCTGAATTTATTTTATGCAGCTGTAACTGGCCTTGACATTGGTAAGAGAATTCATGGACACACCTTTCCCTGGAAGCTGAAGACACATTCTTAGCAGAAGATGAAATTGCCCAAATAATTGATCTTGAGTCTTATTTTTCTGTGGCCCTAAGGTTTGAGAAAAGCATACAAAACGATATGAATAAACAAAACATAAGATCATAGATAATCGTGTAAACAGTGTAGTATCATATTAGTTATATTTAATAGTTATTTTCATCACCAGTGGTTTATCTATGTATGTTAAAAATGAATCACAGTGTTCATGTAAAGTCAAAATAAAAAATTCCTCTTCCTCATCTTTTCTTAAAAATGTTTTTCCCCCTTGAAATCAGCCAATGGTTTTGTCATACCTATGAAAGGAATTGGTTGAGATGGAACATAAAATTAACAAAGAGTGTGGTAACATTAATCTGAAAGGAAGACGGTGCATTGTACCAGAAAAAATTCATTATCTTCTCTTTGCAACCACTAACATGTAAGATATAAATGTTGTCATGAACCCTCAATATGAGTTCAGAGAGTCTATCTGAATTTTCTTTGGGAAGAACAAGGGTTGTGGTTGACAAGAAATCTTGGGGAAGTTGATATTGACCTTGCTGTGATCATTCACATAATCATAGATAAGCTTCTTGACCTCTACAAATTTGGACCCTTGCTCATATACTCTAAATAACTTTACAGTTCTAGATAAGGAATTGTTAGGTAGGCTTAAAAGAAGAAAAAAATCAAATGGAACTGAGGCAAGCTATGAGGCAGCCCTCTGGGACAGAGGTTTCTTGTAGACCTAATTTAGCCTTTACTTGCCTTCTCCTTGTTTCCATGATTGACCTTTTGTCCCTCTGAACTGCTTGCACAGACTTTTAGCTTAGACTTTTTTTTATAGCATAGATATTTGCTGTGTAAGCCTTAGCTAGGGATGCAGAATATCAAAAAAGTCATTTATAATTCTGAGCTATTTCCTTGCGTCAAAAATCTCAAAAGCATCTTACTTCTGATAGAAGTTTCTTAGTGCTTATTGACAGATGAATGTCGCAAGTCCATAAGAAAGACAAATAGATCTAAGTCAGTGTAGAAGGTCCCATTTTTTTGATCCCTCCCTTGAACTCTGCAATTGAGGCTTATAAGGAATGTGTGGGAAGAAAGGTGCTCACTGAAGACTAGGAGCCCAGCCGAGAGGGAGAGAAGTGATAACTGCAGGTCACCCCTGAGGCAAGCTGCGACTTCCAGAAACCAAGCTTCAGGCAGAAAAACTGAACTAAAGTTTTCCGCCATTCTGAACTTTCAGGACTCCCTTCCCCTCTTACCTAAGGCACCAGAAGTCTGACCTCTACTGAAACTGAGGGAGGAGGACTTGAGCAGCGCCCACCCACCCTATCTGCAGGACCAGGCAGCCCGCCAGGTAACAGACTCCAGGGCCCCACTGAGCCCCCACCAGCCCCCAGGCCAGGGATGCTGCCTTGACCCTGCGCAGCTCTGATCCATGCCCCACTGGGCTTCAGCCAGTCGGCAGTGGCCAGGAACTCCACCAGGACCCCAGCTGGGTCTTGGCCCATGCCAGCAGCTTCCAGGAACTCCTTTGGGATTCCTGGGCACCCAATTTGCACTGAGCCCACCTGGACACCACCCCCACCACCACCAGCGGCCTGATTGGCACCCAGCTGGGCCTTGGCCCACTGCCAGCAGTGACCAGGAACTCCGCTGGGACTCCCAAGTGGCCCCGATTGGCAGCCTGCCACCAGCAGCAGCCAGGAAGTCTGCCAGGACTCCCTCCTGGTGCCAAACAGTGCACTGCCCAGCCTCAGTCCCTCCCCCTCCGTGCCCCAGGATGCTGCCCACAGTGACAAGGAACTCCAGTCTGCCAGCCGTGCAGTCTGATTAGCACCCCGCTGGGCCTTGGCCCACCAGCAACAGGGGACAGGAACACTGCCAGGACTCCCACGCTGCCCGATTGGCACTCCCCCGGGCCTTGGAATCCTGCCAAGACTCCTGCACGGTGCCAATCTGTGCCCTGTCTGGCCTTGCCCTGCCGCCCTCAGGGACCTCACCTGGCTGCGATCCGTTCCCCAGGCCCGCCACCCTCCCTCCTCCCAGCCAGAGACTGCTGGAGGAATGGGCTCCCTTTGCAAAGGCCAGCGGGTGCTCCATCCCATGCCCTGCTGCTTGATCTGGGCTTTCCACACTCTGGAGCTGCTCCTGCAGCCAGAACTCCCCGGGTGGGGCAGTGCCAGAGGAGCTACACAGGGTCACTCCCTACATAGATCCAGCAACAACAGAGCAATCCTGCCGGAGTCTGATCTGGGAGAGTGACCTCCCCAATTCTGAGGACAGTCATAGGCAACAGTGAAAAATAATCATGAGACAGAATCAAGAGAAAAACTCTGGCAATATGAATAATCAGAGTAGATCAACTTCCCCAAGGAATGACAAGGTAGATACAGGACAAGATCCCATGCATAAGCAAATGACTGAGATGTCAGAAATTGAACTCAGAGTCTGGATAGCAAACAAGATCAGTGGAATGGAGGAAAAGATGGAATTAGAATTTCAGGCAGTAATCCAAAAGATGACCCAAAAGATGTCTCAAGAATTCAATGAATTCAAAGATAAAATGACCAAAGATTTTGACACATTGAGACAAGAAGTTACAGCCCTCAAAGATCTGAGAAATACAGTAGAATCCATCAGTAACAGAATGGAGCAAGCAGAAGAAAGGATTTCTGACATGGAAGACAGCTTTCAAACGTTCCCAAACTTCAAAAGAGAAAGAGAAATGGAAGGCAAAAATGGACCATTCTTTCAGACAGATCTGGGATAACTTGAAGAAAACCAGTATTCGCCTTATAGGGATACCTGAAAACCATGAAATGGCGTGACAAGGCACAGAGTCTCTTTTTTATGAGATTATGAGAGAGAACTTTCCAGACATGCCAAGAGATTCTGAAATTCAGATAGCAGACAGTTTCAGAACTCCAGCACAGCTCAACCCAAATAAGACATCCCCCAGGCACATCATAATTAAGTTCACTAAAATTAATATGAAGGAGAAAATTCTGAAAGCAGTCATACGTAAGAAATCCATTACCTATAAGGGGAAGAATATGAGAATAACTGCAGGTCTCTCTGATCAAACCTTTCAACCTAGAAGAGAATGGTCATTAACTTTTAATCTCCTAAAACAAAATAACTTTCAACCCAGGATCCTGTACCCAGCTAAACTGAGTTTCATTTATGATGGAGAAATTAAATACTTCAATGACATCCACATTTTGAAGAAATTTGCTATAACTAATCCAGCTTTCCAGGATATTCTCAGACATATCCTCCATAATGACCAGCGTAATCCTCCACCACAAAAATAAACTGACCCAGAAACTTTTTTATCAAATTTCAACTTCCACAGTGATGAAAGGATTAAAAATGTCCACTGGACTTTCTAAAGATTTATCATTGTTTTCAATTAATGTGAATGGTTTAAATTGACCTCTAAAGAGGCTGGCTGGATACAAAAACTCAGGTCAGATTTCTGTGGAATATAAGAATCTCATCTTACCTTAAAAGATAAATTTAGACTCAAGGTGAAGGGATGGTCATCTATAATCCAGGCAAATGGAAAACAGAAAAAAGCAGGTGTTGCAATCTTATTTGCAGATACAATAGGCTTTAAACCAACCAAAGTAAAGATGGATAAGGATGGACATTTCATATTGTTTGAAGGTATTACTCAATATGATGAGATTTCAATTATTAATATTTATGAACCCAATCAGAATATGCCTCAATTTATAAGAAAAACTCTAAAAGACAGGAGCAACTTGATTTCCACCAGCTCCATAGTCGTTGGAGATTTTAATACTCCTTTAGCAGTGTTGGATAGATCCTCTAAGAAGAAGCTAAGTAAAGAAATTTTAGATTTAAACTTAACCATTCAACATCTGGATTTAACAGACATCTACAGAACATTTCATCCTAATAAAATT
>CAUYON010033088.1:0-47098 GCA_963573935.1 Arctocebus calabarensis | reverse complement strand
GGATGTGTTGTGGGTGTTCCTTTCCCCCGCCCCCCCCCCACCCCCCCCGCGGCGGGGGGTGGGGGGGGGGGGGGGGGGGGCCGCCCCCAGAAGGACAGAGACAGGCCAGGGCTCTACTTCAAACGCTGCCAGGTTTAATTGTCCTTGCCATTTGTTTATGTATCTGAGACTCATTCATCCTCCTTTTGAGGAGACTGAAAAGGAGACCTGAGTCTTCTGCCATGGGGGAGCCCAGGGGCAAGAGAGAAGGTGCTGCGATGAGGCAGAGCTTGCAAAGACTCTAAGAGTCTCCTCTCCCTAAGGCAGAGCTGAATGCAATTAGTCTCTCTTCTCTTTAATTAACTGAGCAATCCCTTCTGAAATGGGAGGATAAAGTGGGCAGAAGACTGAGGAGCGCTTCACACCTGCATAATCACCTGCTTTCCAGCCTCCTTGCTTTAAGGAAGCTCAACCCCGGGGCTAGCGCAGGTTAGAGCCCCCAGCACACTCGACCAACATCCTGGAAAATGGCGGCCCAAGGGGTTGAAAACTCATAGTTAGGGTAAATCAGACCTCACTGGCCAGGTTCCCACACTCAGCCAGGAGATCCACTGTCATGTCCCAAGAGGGATTAAACCATAGCAGCTAATGTTTATTGAATACAAACTATGTACCAGGCACAGTGTAATATGTTTTACATTCATTAACTCATTTAGTTCTAACCACTCTAGCAAGTAGTTGTTATTTGCAGATGAAGTCACCAAGATTTGCTCACAGAGACACAGCTGGAAAGGAAAGGTGCCGGGATTCAAACCTAAGTCAGTGGGAAGCTGACCACTCCATGCTGCTTCCCTTCAGCCTGCTCTGCTCCCTTTCAAAAACACCCTGCTCCTCCCACCCTCATTTCATCCACTCATCCATCTTTCCAGACTTTCCCACAGACGTGGTATTGCGGTATTGCTCTTGCTGCAAATGTCAGATTTCCTTAGTCAGATTTGCTTAGTGTGGGACTTTCTGCTATGTTAGAGCTGTTGCTACTGTGGAAAATGCAGGCAGGAGTTCTCTGCAGTCTGTCTCCCTGCAAGGACAGGGGATGTTTAATGGCTACTTGGTGGAGCTGCCTATTTCACAAACCTGAAAAGGATCAGAAGCTGATAAAAGGAGCCAAGACTCACCCATTTTAATAGAAGCCCCTCCAAGAGAGAGTGTCAAGAGGCACCTCATTCAAGGAGCATCCTAAAGAAGGAAGGCCTTTCTCAATCATTCATTATGTGAGTCTATTTCAGTCAAGTGAAGGAAATTGATTTCTCAACATAGGATAGTTTTGACAGTAGCCTTAGAAAAAAACACTGTATCTTGGATACTCAATCAAATAAATCAACTTGAAGACCTGGTTACCCTAAGCAAAGAATGTACAGCTTCTAAAACCTCCCTTCTCCCTGCACAAACTCAAATGTTCCAGGAGCAGGACTCAGAGGCATCATGCAGTATATCCATTCCCAGTGGGAGCAAAGGGCAAGCTCATTTGCTTCCCAGATGGCTGTTTCTGGAGGATGGGGGCTGGCTGCTTCCCAATCCCTTCCCTGATTGGCCCACCTTGGCTTAGGGGACATGAGGGTGGAGGCTGCTGCTGTGAGAAATACATTTGTCCTTTGGTTACAAAACATCTCCAAATAATATATGACCAGCCTTAGGGACGAAGGAAATGTCACCAGCTCCTGAAATACAACCACCTCAAAGAGAAAATATTGCATACTTTCAGAAGCCCCAAGTCACAGGGACATTAAATTAGAATAGGAGTGAAAGAGTCAGATTCAGTTGCAGTGGCAGGGACTCTTACAAAAGAGCCATGGTCCCACATTAGCAAGATGAGAAATGCACTCACAGTAAATGGTGGCCTTTGTTTTTCTCCATTGGCTATATGCCCCTAGCACCAGATCCAGGGGCCAGAACTCTTCCTCAGCAAACGATGTCCCCCAGCCTTAGGAAACAGTGGGTGCCCCCCAGTCTGCAGTTGGAAACATTGCAGACCAGGTCAACCAGGGGCACTCTGGCTCAGGAGAGAGTCTACTTCAGAGTTAACCTCTCTGGAGGAAGCCACCAGCCTTGGCCAGGCCAGATCAACAATTTTGTGCTGCCATTTTGTTAACTTTTGACGACAGATTATTTCACCTCTCTGGGCTTTTGATTCTTTTTGTATAAAAGGCAGGGATCAGACTAGGTGTGTGTTTTCAAACCTTATTAGCAGTGGAACCCATTTTGTAGACCAAATACGACAAGGCACCCAATAACATAAAAAAGTGGAGTCTCTTCAAACGTGTGACATAATGGTAAGGGGTTTGGGAATTCAGATTCCAGCTGTGCTGCTTACCAGATGTGTGACTGTGGGCAAGGTAGACTAGTTGACAGCAGATGTGGCTCAGGCTGCAGGTGCTGAGCTGGACAAGCTTCCCCAGGTGTTCCTTATCTTCAGGCACTCTGAGGGAGGATGTCAGAAGATGACCCCCAAAGTACCTTCAGATCCGATCCAGCTGATTTAATCTCTTCTCTGTCTCAATCGGGGACACCGGAACCCCCATGGCCTCCAACTGGATGGGCTGGTGAGGAAATGGTCTGTTGGTGCCTCCAAGGTGCCAGCCTGGAAACACAAGAGCCTGTCCTCTCCCTGACCCTCTGGACTCTGGATCCTGGCCTCTCAGTCCATCCTCTCAGCCCCAGCTGACTTTCCTGGCCATCTGCAAGTGCCTGTCCAGAATGAGATCTTCCCCCTGGACTGCCCTGTTCTGTTATTGCCAGAGTCCTGGTGGGGCAATTTCATGGGAAGATGGCAGCAGTACCTTAGAGTAAGACATTGAAAGAGATGCTGTTTTCTACCTAATCTGTTTTCTCCCCATGGGTCAATTTGGCTGCAATTTTATTTTGAAATAAAAGAACCTAGGAATAAATGAGCAAACACCTTATTATTGAGCACCATCTGCAGAAAATCCCATGGAGCAGCTCCAAGGTCAAAGCTATCTGTTCTGCCTCATACAGAAAACAGCCGGCAGGCAGGCAGACTGGATGGGAAATCAGAGAATCATAAGAAGTTTGGGCAAAAGGTACTGTCTTCTTTCCAATCGAATATAAAAGTAAGAGCTCTCTCTGCAAACCACATCTTCAAACTAAGAACATTTGTGTATTTAACAGAAACAACAATGATGGAGTTGAGTTGGCCGAGGTGGTCAGGAAAAAGCAACAGCAGCCCTGAGACTCATTCTTGGCTCTTTTCTTCTCTTTGATCCCAGATTTTTATTTTTTTAAAAAAGTGCCATCTGTTCTTCCTGTAACTTTCATGTTGAAGAAAAATCATTGCAATTTTTGAAATTGTGTGTTTTCTTTTTCTCTCCCCCAGCCTGATCCCTCTGTCTGCACAGATGAGGGAGGGATTCAAGAGGTGAGTTTCTATTAATACATCTGTGTGACTAACTCCCACCAGGAAAGGATGAGCCCTGTGATGCCAGGTTATTAAGCAGAATTATAAGTAAGGTATGCCCATGGGATTTGCTTTAGGTTGCCAAGAGACCGCTCTGTGAATATGGAATTTGCTCCCTATTTCTGCAGCCTAAATTCAGTAGCCACAAGCTATGTGTGGTTAGTGAGCCCTGGGAATATGGCTAGTGCAACTGAAGAGCTACCTTTTAAATTATATTGCATTACTCAATCAAATTCAAGTTCGAGGAGAGGGGAGGAGGGAGGGAGATTGGTGTGCTCTCACCTGTCAGACTTAATGTAAGGGTACATGGAACACCTCCTGGGTGAAGGGGCACAACTACAACAGGGACTTTACCTAACAAATGCAAACAATGTAACCCAATCGTTTGTAAGCTCATATTAATCTGAAATAAAAATAAACAAAATAAAATAAAATTTATTTCATTTGGGGGGCCAAGTGCGGTGGCTCATACCACTCTGGAAATCATACCACTCTGGGAGGCCAACAACAATGGATTGTTTGAGATCAGGAGCTGAAACCAGCCTGAGCAAGAGTGAGACCCCATCTCTACTACAAATAGAAAAACTAGCTAGGTGTGGTGGTGGGTGCCTGGAGTCCCAGCTACTTGGGAGGCCGAGGCAGAGGGATCACTTGAGTTTGAGGTTGTTGTGAGCTAGGCTAAGGCCATGACACTCTAACCAGGTGACAAAAAAAATATTCATTTTAATTAATTTAAATCTAAATTGAAATTCAAATAACCAAATATTTAAATATGTGACACAGCTTTGGGAATTAATTGTGTGTGCGTGTTTGTGCATTTACTGGGGGAGGCTTTGGGGCAGGGAACAGAGCTGGGCTCTTAGGACACCGGGCTCTGACTCCTGCCCTCCTCTCTCAGTCCTCTTTTTATCCTTTTGTTCATGGTCTTTCCACAAACCAATCGCCCAAATATCTCATGATGCACTTTTATCCAGCATATGCCCACAAAGCTTTTTTTTTTCCTTGATGATTGCAGCTTCCATCTACTGTTGTTATGTGGGCTCTCCTGATCTAACGACATTCTCCAAGTCTTCTAGCATAAAAAATTAGTTTCATCTAAGATACTAACTCCAAGCCAAACCATGAAGCATTTTGTTGAGAAGAAATGTGAGATCAAGTTTCAGCTCAGATAGAAGGAGTGCTCCAATCTATTAGCAATGTTGCCTGGAGCTGCGGGCACAGGGGAAGCAGTGGCACTGATCCTTGTATTTGCCAGCCCCATCTGCAATCCTGGCTGTAGCTTTATCTCACAAACTTGTGAGCTAATTAACTTCACTTATCTCATCTATCCTGTACAGGTACTGCTGGACCTATCCATTTTAGTTTATTTTACAACACATAGCCTCTGGGCTTTTTCCCCTAGTGCCTGCCTACCAGTCCACCACTGTATCCCTACCCCCCATATCTGTAGCATTTTAAAGTCTCCCGGCAAGACACTACTAAAATATGTAAATAATTCGTATACAGTTTAATCTTTTGTTAAAGAAAAAACTAAACTAAGCCAGTGAGATTGAATTAGAGAAAAGGAAATCAATCTTTCCCAAGTTTGCCACTCTGGCTAAAAAAATACAAAGCAATTGCTCCTGGTTCTCTCTAACTCAATATTGTTTGTGAATTTACATTTAAAAAAATAGTTTGGTCATCAACATTCTCAGGTGATACTTATAACCACAAGGAATGGGCAGATCACATTTCACAGATGAAGAAACAGAGGCTCGGGGTGGATAATTCCCTTGCTCATGGTCATATGGGTTTTGTGATTATATAGACAATAGGAAAATACAAAGACAAAATAAATGTCAAAAGTAATTCTATGTATAGAGCAGGATTCCTAGTTGAAACTAAACTTAGATCCAGCATTAGGGTTCATGTCTGATTGAGTGATGGGAGATCCTGTCAGGAGATAACCTGCATACAAGTCATTTCTATTGAAAAGAATGGGGAGAAGGCACATATCCCACTGGGAGGAGAGCACGGTGTCCATGCCACATGATAGCCCTGGAGCCAAGTCCATGGTTCTGTGTGCAAGACTTATGGAAAGAAGGGCTCCAGGAAGAAACTTAGGAAAGGGCTCAGCATGCTGTTCCTGAGTGCAGGTAATGAAGGGTATCCAGAGTGTAGGAAGTGGGTGTTCTCCCCAACTCTGTATGGAGTATACCAGAACCCTGGCTAGATAAGGAATCCTTGGGACAAAGTACAAAGTACAGCTGTGTAGCTCCAGGCTTTGCTGCTTGACACAAATATGGTGTCCTTGAGGTAAGAAGCTTTGTGAGGACCTGCCATCAGGAGTGAGCACATGAAAAGGTACCACTCCTTTGCCTCTTTCTCCATAAATCTGTTGGAGGGCTTGGGAAGGGGATGTAGTCCCCCCCTAGATCCCATTTGCCACTGACATTGGACTCAACAGTAATGGTGACACACAGCCCTCAGGTGGGTTTGCAAGCAGTAGATGTCAAAGGAGGGCTGAAGGAGAACGTGAAGACTGAGGTGAGACAGCGTGAGATGCTAAATAACAGGATGGGAATTGGAAGTGCTTTCGAGACTCAAAGTCCTGCCATAGTTGGGTGGGGGTAGAGGCAGTAAAACTGGAGTTATTATTATTCATCAGACTGCTCTGTTTCCAACAGGCTGGTGAGGTTCAGAGAAACTGGGTTACACAGTGCTATGGTCTGGATGTTGAGTCCCACCAAAATTCCTGTGTTGAAACTAACCTCTATAGTGATAATATAAAGAGGTGGGGACATTTGGGAGCCTCAAGAGCCCACATGAATGGGATTAATGCCCTTAAAAAAGAGGACTGAGGGCGATTATTTACCTCTTTCACCATATAAGAATACAGCAAGCAGGCACCATCTATGGAGCAGAGTGAGCTCTCAGCAGATGCTGAATCTGTTGGCACCTTGATCTTGGACTTCCCAGCCCCCAGAACTGTGAGAAATCAATTCCAGGTGTTGACAAATCACTCAGTCTAAAGTATTCAGGAATAGCAGCCTGAGTGAACTAAGGCACATAGTAATAAGCAGAAAAATGAAAGACTGAAATTAACTTTAAAATGCCATCCAAGCTCTTTTCAGAGGATCCTATCTGCTGATGCAGGGGCTGTGTTGTCAGACCTGAAGCATGGTCTGAAGCAGACTAAAGGAGGTTGAAGAAGTAGAAACAAAGCGCAGAACTTTCTTAAAATGTCCACTTGCTTGCAGAAACAATATCTTCTCAAAGGAAAACAAAGACAGACCAAACCTGAGCAGTGGGCCAAAGCGAGATCCTGGAAGAGAAAGCACTCACAAGATACGGTTCTCTGGTTTTCAGACTGATGAAAAGTAGGTCAGAGCAAAGAGCACCAGCCTGGACTCAGCCTTGGACCCTCTGGTGCCCAGCCGGGACCAGGAAGCCTGTCCTCATTGCTTTCAGGGAAACTCGCCAGGCTCCAAACCCAGGATAACTCAACAAATACTTTTTAGCTGATTACCTAATTTTAAATTTTCACGCATTTACATTTTTCAAGGAAATTTGGCAAAGGGAACCAAGGAACTATTTTTGATTTCTCTTTTGGTTACACTTTATTCTGCACAATTGTGAGCCAGTACAGTAAGAATATATAATTACATATGGGGTAGTTTTAGCAACTTTACAGAAGATGAACATCCTGCCACTGGTATTCATGTTCTGATGCAGAAGACATGAAAAGGAGGTGTTAGTGAACAGTTCGCAGTTCTAGACATTTTACCCTCAATCCATATTTGATTTCCTCTCCACCCCTTTGCGTGGTGGGATCTAGGACAGTTTCCCCTGACTCATAGCTGAAGTCAGGCCTGAAGCATGGTCTAAGCAGAAGAAAGCAAATTAAGGAAGCAGAGACAAAGCACAGCGGCTCTGGAAAATTCCTTTCCTTCTGGGCCTTGGTGAATGAAAGAGGAGAATTACTGTCCCAGTTGGGGGGTTCAATCTCTAAGCCTCTAGGGATGATGTCTAGGACATGGAGGGAAGGAAAAATTCTTGATTTGCTGCCTCTTGATTCTTCCCCTCTCCCCAAAAAAGACTCCCTTGAAGTGGAGACAACTCCCAGGAGAATCGGGACTGCTGGAATTCCCTGCCTTCTCTTGTTTTCTCAGCCTGTCTTTCACCTATCTCTCTAAATTTAAAAAGTCTTCACTTTCATGTTATCCTATACTTTTTTTCCATTTCCTTTATCACGTTTACAATCCTTACGTTGTTGTTAGCTTCACTTACTAACATGTTCTTAACTCGCGCCTCAATGGCTCTTGATTTTTATTTTAATCATATATAGCTTCAATTTTAGGTTTTTAATCTCTACTGGAGTCCAGCCATTTATCTTATTTTAAATCACATCTAGTTGTATCTTGTCTTTTTAAAAAAGACTCTTGACATTCTTGTATTGAAATTTTAACTTTCTTGCAAATTCCTTACTATAACATTTCTTAAATTTTATTTTTTTGAATTTGAGGACTTTTATTTCTCTCTTTTTAAAACCTAGGTTATTTTGGGTTATTTTTTTTTTCTGTATTTACATTGACATTTTAAACAAAGTTCCTTTTCTTGTTTAAAATGCGTGGCTTGACCCGCAAGGAGGGAGACCTCCAACCCCCACCAGAGGCTCCAATAGCCAAAAAGGCTGGACAACTGCTGAGGAGTCACCTGTGCCTTGGTGTCTCCTTCACTTTGCACTTGGGACTGAATGTGGAACCCCCATTCCCTATGCCTAGGTCACTTTCATATGAATTTCCTGGACCTCAATTCCATGAATGGACTGTGTCCATTCATTGATGCATTCATTCACTTTGCCCCGGAGGGCACTGTGTTCGTTCATTGATACATTCATTCACCTTCCAAATAAATAAATTAATTAAAAAAAAAAAAGGCTAAGGCAGGGAGAGAGAAATAAGTGGATGGATTCCAATCTAGTCTCATCTGTATTATGAGGGAATTAAATTAAGAATTGTGAGATAAAAACGAGACAAAACAAAACAAAAAAATCTGGGCAGCAGTAACCTAGAAGTCTGTTATATCATTTTCAGAATTATTCTGAATTCTCGAAACGCTGCCTAATTGGTTTAAAGCAGCATGCCACCATTCCTTCAGTTTTTATCATGAATGGGGAGATTTAGACACAACTGGAAGATCCGGCTTGCCATTTTGTTTGCATGCAGACTGGCTGCATGGAAACT
This sequence comes from Arctocebus calabarensis, assembly GCA_963573935.1. Classification (NCBI taxonomy): domain Eukaryota; kingdom Metazoa; phylum Chordata; class Mammalia; order Primates; family Lorisidae; genus Arctocebus; species Arctocebus calabarensis. The sequence goes on along the minus strand of CAUYON010033088.1, from coordinate 38,422 downwards.
TGGAAATAGTAAACCTCGACTTATGTAACTGACCTCATGAGCCACAGTGACTCAGACTGATCAAATATTTTGGTCACACCCCCATTCTGTGGTAGCAAATCAACATGAACTAAAAGAAAAATATAAAACTCTCAATCAGAATTCAAGAAACACATTTTCTTTCGTGAAAAAAAATGATATATTTTTAGGCGAAAACAAATTGGTTTCAAAGATAGTCTTTAATTTCAGAGTAAGTCCTAGGGTCAGCACTGATTCAACGTAATTTTCTCATGTTCAATATTAAGGTTCATTATTCAGGTGGGAGAGTAAGTGTACACTTCTGGGAAATATTTTCATCAAAGACTGAGATAAAATGGGTTTTCTTTTTGATCTTCATTTTACAAAAAAAGAAAATTAATTTATCTGTGCATTCCATCCAGCAATGCTAATTTTATGGAAACAGGATTGTTTATTTCAATTTTGTTGCAATGTAATTGCAAGATTAAAAAAAAAACCACTCATACCTGTAAGAAGATGTGGAATAGGAATTATTAATAATTTATGTAAAACTCAGCCTGCCCATAAATTCCAAGTCCTCAATGCACCCAGTTAAAAAAAGTCCCCTTCATCTTCACAAGGCAAGAGATTTTTAAGAGGCCAATGTTCTTGATTTTGAGAAGATCTTTTCACTCTAAACCCTATAGTCAAATTAAACAAAGGGCCAAATTTGTGCCTAAACCTTTGGGTAAAAACATAAACAGGCAATAGCCAATCGCTCTGCCATCTAGAGCCAGGAACATAAAGGCTTCCTTTACATTGAAAAGAATGGAAAGATCTAGAGCCAACCTCCTCCCAGGGGCTAAGAGATAAGAAAGGGTGTTTGTGGACAAAAGACAAGGTCAGGAGAAGGAGTTAGAAGAACCCCAGTCAGACACACAGAAAGGAGGAAGCGTGTGCCCTACAAGCAAGTCAGGTCACACAGAAGCTGAGGCAGCAGAGTAAGTCAAGACTGCACATACCTGAAAGCAAATTCATTCCATTTACATTTTACAACTATTTTAAATTGCACACAAATTTTATGGACATGCTGTATAAACAGAGATGCAAGGCTTACTCTTTCCACTTTGTTTATTGATCACATATATTAATGGCCCTTTTTCCTTTCTGCTGCTTCTGTGATTATGATACAGCTTTGTTGATAAGCTTTCTAAGTTTTCTTTCTAATAAAGAATGACTGTAGAGCATCACAGATAGCGTAGCTGAAGGTCAATATGGCAGAGTGAACCAAATAGCAAAATCATTTATGCCAATATTGGAGCAAACAAAAATCAAAAATAGGCCAGGTGCAGTGGCTCACACCTGTCATATTAGCACTCTGGGAGGCTGAAGTGGGTGGATTGCCTGAGGTCACAGGTTCAAGACCAGCCTGAGCTAGAGCGAGATCTCATTTTTAAAATAGTTGGGCGGCTCAGCGCCTGTAGCACAGTGGTTATAGTGCCAGCCATATACAATGAAGGCAGCGGGTTTGAACCCAGCCAGGGCCAGCTAAACAACAATGACACCTGCAACAAAAAATAGCCAGGTGTTGTGGAGGGCCCCTGTACTCCCAGCTACTCAGGAGGCTGAGGCAAGAGAATCACTTCAGCCCAAGAGTTTAAGGTTGCTGTGACCGTGATGTCATTGCACTCTATGGAGGGCGACAGAGTGACTCACAAAAAAAAAAGTAAAATAAAATAAAAATATATGACAAGAGTAATGTAAGTCGTGCTTAATATGTGCCACGTATTAGTCTAAGGATTTTATATATTTTAACTCATTTAATAATATGATACATCTATGAAAAACAATGTTATTGAGATCCTCATTTCACAGCTATGGAAACGGAAGCACAAATCCCGTCTAGTAAGTACTAGATCTGAGATTTGACCCCCAGCAGTTTACTCAGAGCCTGAGTTTTTAACCTCTGTACTATGCTGCTCCCAAACAGATAAAATAGGCAAATATGCCATGCGGAGAGCAAGAGGAGAGCTGCACAGGCATCAAACAAGGAAAGTGCGGAAGCTGATGCCATAAACAAAAGGAGAAATGAAAGGGCTGAAAGGGTATGCTAGTCCTGTTCCCACTGACCAAAAGCAACATTGCATTGTTCATTGAAAAAAATAAAGTGGTTTCTAATTTGGAACAGGAGAGCTTGATTTCTCATAAAGAGTTTGCAGCCTGAGTTGGTCTTTCTGGGAGGCTAGAAAGCAGAGCTCTTGGCCACATGCTAGGAACACGTGCTTCAAGGGAGGGAAGGTGGGAACAGGAATTCCCTGCTTAGCTCCCCCTACCAGTGGGGTAGCTACATGTGCATATTTAACAGGTTATAGGAGGAGTCATGAATACTCATGACAGACAGCCATGCACCTGCACAGTGGAACTTGCTGTCCTTCTATGGGCCATGTTTAAGAATGACTGCCCTCGATGTCAAAAGGGGGCCGAGAGATGGTTTGGGAATGATTCAGTCACATTACATCTCCACCTCAGGTCATCAGGCATTAGATTTTCATAAGAAGAGTGCAACCTTGATCCCTGGCATGAGTGAGTTATAGTAGAGTTCAGTGCCACCACTCAGCTGCAGCTTAGGCAGTGATGTGACAACAGGAAGTGGCTGTAAATGTAAAGGAAGCTTCATTTTGCTTGCCCATTGCCCACCTCATCCTGTGCTGCCCGGGTCCTAACAGGCCACAGACTGGTTAAGACCAGTTGTTTGCAACCAAGGGGTTGGAGCCCATAGCCATAGGGTGTCTTATCAGGAAACGATGCTGGTGTCACCTTTGGAGAATAAAGCCTGACAGCTGCTAGAGAGGAAGCAGTAAAGTGATGCTTGTTCCACCCCCCATTCCATCATGGCTGGCAACTCAGTTCTAAGGTTTCTCCGGGGGTCCCCTTGGCCAAGAGAGGTCTGTTCTGTCAGTGGGAGGATTAGGATTTTATTTTTTAGTTCACAGTATTAATATTTTGAGTAAAAAAAAAAAAACAGAACTCTCATCAATATACCTCCTCTCCCCTCAAAAAAAAAAAAAAAAAAGTCACAAAATTCGGAGAGAAGGAATTAGAGGAGTGAATAGGCAACAGGGTGAGGAGTGAAATGTTCCAGGCCTTATCATTTTCCAGTGCTCCATGAATAACTGGAAAAACAAACTAACACCTGGAAGAATCTGTCCAAGAATAAAATATACTTCCGACTAGTTCAACTGATCTTTGTCATACAAAATGTAACATTATATCAGATGAGAGAATGAGGTTGGATCTTCCAAAAAAGACTGTGCATAGCTCCAGTCTCCAAAGCAGCCTACAACCATATTCCAAATGAAAGAGAAACATCTCAAATTTAAGTGGAAAGCATCCAGAAGATGCACCTACATCAGGGAAAGTTAAAATGAGCACATTAAAAATGAGCATGATCAAAATTAATGACATAACAATAACATGTGCGTGTGCACACACACAAGAAAAGGGTATGACACACAAAGAAAGCAAATGAAGACCCCATCTGGAAGAAATGACAGCACAAGGAAAGGGAACACTTTCATTGTAAAACACTTAAAAATACATATAAACAATAAAAAAGCAACTCAAAAACTGAGTGAATAAAAGTAGAGGACAATAAAACACAATGAAAAGACAGTTTGTAGAATTAAGCAAACTAATTGAGCACTAAAACCACACTGCTGGACTAGGAGTCTATAAACTATGACCGTGACCCCTGGGACAAATCCAGTCCTCCTTTAATTTTTATAAATAAAGCTTTATTGGAACACAGCCACAACAGTCACAACCTTCATGCACATATTATCTATGGCTGCTTTTGCACTACAACAACACAGTTGAGGAGCTGCAACAGAAACCGGATAGCCCACAGAAACCAAAATATTCATCAAATGATCTTTTACCAAAAAAAGTTTGCCAATAATTGCCCTAGAGAACCAATACATTATAAGCAAGCTAGACCCTCCTGTCCTAGGAAATTTTTTACTTTCATGCTGCTACTTTCTGGTTACATCCTGAACTTGAATGCTCACTGGAATAAGGGCATTTATGAGTTGGCCCGTCACACTTTGGGTCTCTGGAAAGTCTAGCCAGGCCTCTGGGAACTACCGAATTATTACATACTTTGAAAAATATAGACTTCTCACCCTCAGCATAAGCCAAGTATTTTTTCTGATATATAATTATAACAGCTAGCGTTTATTTAGTGCTAAATGTTAGGAAGTGCCCATATTGTGCTCTTCTAAGAATATAGAAAAAAATAATCAAGGTGGTTATAAAGAAATAAAGTTTAGGAAATATTACTTTGGTGGAAAATACTTTCCTGTTGTATAATAACCTAAAAATGAGACAATAAGAAAGGCGAAAAATCAGGCTTAACGTTTATAACACTTTACCCTACTTGTATAAACATGTTTTATTGGAAGCATCTTTGTAGTAAACATTTGGGAGAGTTATTTATTTACTTTATTTTCAGAGGAAAAAAGGCTGCATCCCCCATTATAGAAGATTTATAATTCTTTCAAAAGTTTACAAAGTACAGTACAATTTATGTGTTACTATTTTAACCTTGGCTACGAATAAATAGAAAGCACATTTTATTCTCACTGACCATTGGATTGGAATTTACAACTTTGAGGCAAAGTATTCCACTGGAGTAGTTTGTTGCCAACTCTCAAATCCCTAATCCAAACTCCACAGCTCCCTTGGGTGTTTCTTATTATCGACTAGAACATAAGTTTATTTATTTGATGGTAATTTTGGAATATAGCCTAGAAAGCAAGTTTTGTTCAGAAGTAACATTTTTCGAAATGTTGTAAAGTCACCATTTCCTACATTCTCTGTGATCTTGCATTTCAAATTAAATTGTACGAGTTGTCAAGGTACGTCAAAACCTACTTTGATATTGTTTGCTAATCTAACATTTTAGCAATTCGTCTTCAAATATTTATTCAACCCAAACCATGCTCTCCAGGCACTGTGTGAGGAGCTGAAGACGCTATTAAATACACCACAAGCTTTTCGGAATTTAAAATGGTAAACTACCAAGGAGGTCTTCCAGGATAGATACATAAAACAGGAGCGGAAAAACCTTCCTTCTCATGGGCAAACTGATCATTTGGTGGCTGCCTGAAGCATTTTTGAGACTTCTTGGACAGAATCACAACTCAGAGGAAATTGCCAAAATCAATTACTGATATCTTCCATGGGCGCATGCAATTTGATGCATGTCAACTTCTTATAGCATTAAAAGAAAAAAGAACCAAGTACAAAATATTGAATATTAATATATTTAAGGCCTGGGTGAAGGAAGAGGAAGAGCAGCAGAAAACTATTCAATGGCAACGTTACAGAAGCTAAAAGGGAGAGAGTTTCCAAGAGGAAGTTGCCAAAAATGTGAACCGTCGTATTTCTTGAGGAAGAGTTTGGCAAATTTGCATTCATTGGTGACCCCCCCTGAATTGTCAGTTCAGTAGTGGAACGGAAACTTATGTACAGAGACTAAAGAAGTAGATATAATCTACGTTTTTCTAGAAAGCTAAGATTCCTCACACTTCATACTGTTCTTTAAGAAATAAAATATAATATAGATAACATAAAATAATATAATGTAATAATGACATGCTTGGTTCTGGGCTTCTATCTTTGTTCATAATTATGTACCCTGAAAGTGCAACTTTGGGCACAGCCCCTGTAGCTCAGCAGCTTGGGCACCAGCCACATACACAGGAGCTGGAGGGTTTGAATCCAGTCCAGGCCTGCTAAAGGACAATGACAACAACAACCAAAGAAATAGCTGGGTTTTGTGGCGGGCGCCTGTAGCCCCAGCTACTAAGGAGGCTGAGGCAAGAGAATCGCTTAAGCCTAAGAGTTTGAGGTTGCTGTGAGCTGTGATGCCACAGCACTCTACCCAGGGTGACATAGTGAGACTCTGTCTCAAAAAAATTAGTGCAACTTTTTTTTTTCAGACTACATTTTTTTCATCTAATTATTAACTTTTATTTTTGAAGGTACCTTGTTTTAGTAACATGAAATATGCTATTACTACACAATATTTACAATTCCCACAATACGAAATTAGCACTCACAAGGGCTCCCCTCAATTGAAGTTCAATAATGAGTTTTAAGTGTTCAGAATCTAATGTATTAATCAGTATTTTAGGTTTTCAAAAATCCTTTTAGAATATAAAAACTTCTGAATTTGGTTCAGGAACTCTAGTGGAATTAATTTACTAAAGAATACTTAATCTAAGTCATGTTTGTGATTGAAAAGGAGAAGTAAATGTGTGCCCTACACGTGGTTTCTCAATGTGAATATTCACTAAAACTGTGGGCAATTTTATACTCAATTTGTAAGAGTCACAATACTAAAGGCTCATGAGAATAGGGTGAATACAGCCACATGCACAGCCTCATGACCTTTGCCTGATCTCACCGTTGCGAACCCCGAAACACCAGTTTCCACTCACACATCAAATCTTGGTTAAGGGAAAGGATTGTACACAGTGTTTCAGATTAATGTGATTTGGACCAAAGACCATAGTGCCACCCACCAGCCACCCACAATTTCATAGGTACTGCCTGGCCCTGTGTATATAGGAGACCTTCCTCCAAGCTCAGAATCTGGAGTAAGACAAACAGGGCCCCAGTCAAGCTCTTCTAGCCTACCAGACAGAAGGACCTGCAAGGAAGGTAGTGTCTCAGACTTGAGTCCTATGAATTTCATCCAACATCTCATCAACCTCTGTTCTGAGAATCCTCCTAGGCATCCTCTCCACATTCTCAAACACAACAACCCGGGTGCCTCAGTTACAAGACAGAAAAAGTCATTGCCCTTCTGGATCATAATCTGGTTTAAATGTCTGTCTCTCTGAAACTCAGGTTGAACATTAATCCCCAATGTGGCAGTATTGAGAGATGGAACCATTAGTTGTTCCATCCGTGGATTTTTGGGTTTTCTTTAGGAGTGGTACTGATAACTTCATAAGAAGAGGAAGAGAGACCTGAGCTAGCACCCTCAGCCCTCTTCTTCTGTATATGCCTTCACCATGTGATAACACCACACAGGCTGTCCCTAGAAGATGAGCAGTCATAACCCCAAAAGCTTAAACTTCCAGCCTCCAGAACTGTAAGAAATAAAATTTTTTTCCTCATAAAAAAAAAGTGATTTGATCCCAGTTTTTAGACATCTGAACAAAAAAATTAAATCAGAGGGGAGAGAAAAAAAATTAAACAAGCTGAGTTGGGAGAAATAAACCATGAGCAGAGCTGAAAATCGTGACTGGGGGTCTATTCCCCCAACTGACACTGATAGACGTGATCGATTGACTTGCCTGGGTCATGGAGTTGAATTAGATCTCCGAGCTTCTCTCCTGCTCTAATACCCTACGCAGTAGGAGTCTTGGATGATAAGAAAGCAAAGGATACCAAGTGAAATTAGAACAAAGAGAATCAGCTTCACACGCCACAATAGGAAGACAGTGTTTGTTTTAAAGATTACATGTGTACTTAGGACATTTAAGGAAAAGTGGCATGAAAACCACACTCAGAAATAAATACCATCAATCCTTTGGTCTTTTCTTAAGCTGCAGACCATGTATGAAGGTAACTTATGATCAGCTAAAATGTGTGTGCATAATCAAATCCTCCTCATATAAGTCAGGATGAAGGAAATGCCAGTCTAATGACATAGGTCATTAAACTATGTCAGTAGCTTGTGTAACAAGAATAAGGCCATTATTAGTTGCCCATGAACTTCATGGACACTCTGTATTAGGATAAGGTTTGTGTCACATAATGTAAAAGTCAGGATTAAAGCTTTGTTGTAGTGTATGTGAACTACCAGCTCATTACTTTATGATCACATTTTATCATGTTAGCAATATTGTTTCCATTTATTTTTACGTTTAGTAAATATTTAGTCTTAATTTTTTTTAGCAGTTCTTAAATCTAGACCAACTAAGACATACCTAATGTCCCCTTCTGCCAAGTAAGTCATTAGTCATTCTCTACCTGAATTTTTTTTACAAAATATTTTAACTTTATTTCTCAATAACCTATATAAGGTTAATTGTATAAAAGATGGAGAGTCAAATTATTTGGCTCTCTAGAATCACCAAGTAAAATCCAGTTCTAACAAAATGTATCAAGTTGCAATGTGCATTTACCAAAATGGTTGAAAGAGAATCTCACCATATTTATCATTTCAGTAATAGTAATTTGTTGACCTTTTACTGTGTTCCAATTGTACCAAGAATTGTATATAAATTATCTCATTTAATCCTCAGAATAATTTGAGAGGTAAATATCATTATCCTTTTTTTATAGATGAGGGAAAAGAAGGCTCAAAGGAATTACATGCCAAAGTAGCAAAGCCAGGCTTTGTAACATCTCTTAACCTCTGCAGGAATGGAGGTATGACAAATGAAAGGTTGTTTCAGAAGAATAGAACTTGCTTGTCATGGGAAAATTAGGAAAAATAAAATTTCTACTTACCTGGTGATACTTTGGAATATCCATCAGGCACTCTATAAACCCATAGTGATTCACAGCTGATTGATTAAAATTGGAATTCAATGAGATTATTATCAAAGATGAGGAGAGTTTGATTATGATAGGGCAAAAAAAAAAAAGGTTATCATGTGCTACAGAGAAGCAAACAGAAGCTCAATGAGGGTGAACAATTTGCTAAATATCAGGAAGGAAGACACATATGCAGATCATCCAAAATCAAGTCCAGTGTACTTTTCACAGGGCCACGTGACCTTCCCAAAGATGGTGCACTGTTAATTCAGGGAGGGTCATTTACACATTTCACCTCATTGTTTAGATTCTTAGGGACATACCAAGACTGTCTTGGACCTTCCTCCAAACCCAAACATTCTGTTAAGTTATATATTTGACCTTGAGCGTGGCCTTGAACTAGACACAACACTGCTCCTACTGCTTGGAGGAGATAATTTGAATCTTCCTACAGACAGGACCTGGAAATAACAAAGGGTTCACACACACAATGGGGTGGTGATGCCCTTAGTACTTCAGTAGGATGAAAGGAGACGATCACTCACAGGAAGCCTTGGGAGCCTGGCATTTGGAAGGGACTCCAGAAATGCTTGCTTAATAAGTGATAGAACGCACACAACCACAGTGACCACTTACACAGAATTTTTATCTCATCTTTTTGGCCTTTCTATTTTGTTTTATAATGTGTATGACATGTTTGCATAAAAATAATGTTAAAATAACTGTATAAATACATAAACACTAAGATTACATTGTGTGGCTTAGTGCCTGTAGAGGCTAGGGCGCCAGCTACATACACCGGAGCTGGTGGGTTCGAATCCAACCCAGGCCTGCCAAACAACAATGACAACTACAACCAAAAAATAGCCAGGCATTGTGGCAGGCAAGCATTGTGGTAGTCCCAGCTACTTAGGAGGCTGAGGCAAGAGAATGGCTTAAGCCCAAGAGTTTGAGGTTGTTGTGACTTTGACTCCATAGCTGTGACATAGTGAGACTCTGTCTCAAAAAAAAAAAAAAAAAGAAGATTATATTGTACAAAAGGTCTTACTAATGTGGATGCATACTTTTTTTTTTTGAGACAGGGTCACTCTGTCACCCTTGGTAGAGTACCATGGTGTTATAGCTCATAGCAACCACAATCTCTTGGGCTCAAGCAATCCTCTTGCCTCAGCCTCCCCAGGAACTGGGACTACAGGTGCTGCCACAATACCAGGCTATTTTTAGAGACGGGTGTCTCACTCTTACTCAGGCTGGTCTCAAACCTGTGCTCCACCTGCCTCAGCCTCCAGAGTGCTGAGATTACAGGCATGAGCCACCGCACCTGGCCTAAGCATACTTTTTTTTTAATTTGAAAACTTAAGGTTAAGATCAATTAATCTGCCCTCTGTGAGCCCCATGTGGGCAGTAAAACACCTTAAGTAATGGTTCTTACACTTTCATAGGCATAAGAATCATTTGAGTAACCTAACAAATGCGAATCATGTAACCTAATCATTTGTGCCCACATATTAATCTGAAATTAAAAAAAAAAGAATAATTTGGGTAACTGGTTAAATTTTTATATTACAGGGTTCCATCTCCTTATACACTGACTCAGTTAATCTATGGGAGGATTCAAGAATCTGCATTTTTAACCAATAACTAGATAATTCTGCCCCCAGTGGTCTCAGGAGAAACACTACCTCATAAGGCCACTATGTATTAGAGTACATAAAAAAAATTACATTGTGCAAAAGGTCTTACTAGATTACATTGTGCAAAAGGAAGTATGAGCGTACTACCTCATAAGGCCACTATGCCCTAGACTCACCCGCTCCTCCCACCACTGACACCGTTCAGATTCCTCAATTCGGTTTTGAGAACCAAAAGAATAAGAATTCTCCTAGGTGGGAATAACCACATATTGTTCATAAGCTTAATGCCTTGAAGAACAAATATAATGGCAATAATAATAATGATAAAACCAGCTACTATTTACTGAGCTCCCACACAGGACAGCTTCTATCTGATCATCCTAATCCTATAAAATTTCTATCATCAGCCAACTTTTATGGAAAAAGAAATGAGTCTTAGCAAGTTAAGCAGGTTATTTGAGATTTTCAATTACAAGTTGAGTGTCCAGAATCCAAATATCTTTGAAGTGCTCCAAAATGCAAACCATTTTGAGCACCAATATAATCTTCAAAAGAAATGCTGGGCAATTTCAGATTTCAGATTTTCAGGTTTCAGATGCTCAGCCTGAATGTTCCAAAGTCTAAAACACTTTTGATCCCCAGCCTTTCAAATAAGAATACCCAATTTGTACTTTTGTTTAAAGGCCCAGAAGAAGAAACTTTCTTTAAGTTTTTCAACCACCCATTATCCTTACTATGTGTGGCAGAATTAAGTTTATAACCTTGATGTTTTGTCTGCATTCAGATTCACATGACTCAAGGTTGGGGAGAATCGGATTCCCAGTTTCCCTCATTGCCAGCCTCTATCTTGTCTTTGTTCACAATAACTCTGGAAAGTCCAGAGATGGCTTATCTGTACTTCACTGTGATAAGCTACCTACAAAGAGACAGTAATTAATTAAAGATGCTTTCCTTTTCCTTAGAGACAGGGTCTCCTTTGTTACCCAGGCTGACAAGTACAGTGGCGCAATCGTAGCTCCTGGCCCCAGGTGATCCTCCCAGCCCGCCCTTCCAAAGAGCTGGTATTGTTGGCATCAGCTGCCCTGTCTGTCCAACATGATCTCTTTTAAATACAGATACTTATGTAGAATTTTCTTTCTCATTCCCTCAACTATCATCTCTAAAATGGAAGGTTTGGGCTAAATACTCGCTCGAATCCTTCTATCCCCCCAAGTTAGACATTTATAATTTACCACAGCTTTCAACAAGGAATCACAGTCATTTATTTATTTAAGAAGCTTCTCCTAGTTTCTGTGTCAGAGACATCACCCATCTTCCACATCTGCTAATGCAGACCCATTTTTTTTTTCCCCATGTAAAAGCAAATGAGTCACCCTTGAGAAGTCCACATCATCTATTACTATATTGGCTATGAGCAGCCTGAAACAATGAGGCAATTAGTGGTACCAACACTCTATAAATCTCAGAAGTCCAATTTACAAAGCCATGTTAATTGCAATCCTCTCTTCTCTTTTGGATTGCTCACTTTGAGGGAATAGTTGTTGGCACTTCCCGTACCAGCTCACTCAGACCCTGAACTGATCACAAAGCTTATGTTTACGTACCTACAGCTACATGCATTCTACCCACAGTACAAAATAGCTACCGTAGGTTTCCAGCCTCTAGGGGGTTCTTAGAGTTTGCAAGGAAGCTAGGTTGGTCTACGTCTGTGAGTATGACACTCATGTTTTGGGCCATTGCCTCTATCCTCCTCGGCTGTGATTCCTAGGAATTTATACAAATGGGTGCCAAAGATGAATCTGTATCTCATTGTGGCCCAAACAAAAGGAAGGTAAATAAAAGAGAATTCTAATTATTCCAAGCAAGAAGAGTCTTTGGACCTTAATGATACCTCTTGGTGACTTTAAATATGACCTGTAAGATCTTTGGCTGGGGAAGCATGCCGATACAATAAGATAAGAATCAGCCTTGTTTTTACTTGCCCTCTGTGGGCCTGAGGCATAGCCTCACTGTAGAGTTCTTCCTCTAATGCCAAGATTCTATTTTGAAGCAGTGATGCTGTCAGAATGGAAGAATAAAGCTAAACACAGGCCCGCATATAGTGATGGTTGGAAAGATTGTTTTTAACTTCCTTGTCTATGTTCTGCAAGTCATATGTATATTTTTTTAACGTGTGCTGCCCACATGAAAGGGCTCCAGTGCAATCTGGTAGCCTTTTTTGACAGAGGATTATCCTTTTTTCAGTTTCACTGTCCTTTATTTTACAAAATTGGGATTGAGTTTCAGCAATATGAGCATTTGGTGATTTGCTTTCGTTTACTTTCATAAACAAAAGACAGCATATGAGGTAACTTCTGTTAGCTTTAAATTTTAATGGTTGGTTTTCCTTGGGTCACAAAACTTTATTGTGCTGGAAATGCATCTTAGAAGAGCCATGTCACCTTCCTCTGTCACTCCACTGGTGCCCACCTACATATACCATTCCACATGGGCCCCAATTGGACGCTTCTACCCTTTGCCATCCATGGAACACTGGGCCTCAATTTCCCCAACTTTGTATTGGAAGATGTGGACTATGGCAGTTAAGGTCCCTTCCCAGGGTAATAGTCTATGAACACAAAATCTCTTTTTAGGTTTCCTAAAAGCAAAGTTTGTGAAAAATCAACCTGTATAGCTATAGCTACAAAACTGAAGATTAAAAATAGACAATCCCGGATAACCTTCCAACACTTTCTGGAGTCATGGTCATCCTTTCAGAGACATCAGCCACTTCTTATTCTCTGATGCTTTTTACTTCCAACTCTCAAAAAGTGGCTCTCTCTCCAGTGTGTTCCTTGGTCAAATGAAGTTCAGTGTGAGCAGATAAACAAAATAACGCTGTGTCAGTGTGACCAGTTTATTACAGTTGTCTGTAACCCAGCTGGGGACCATGGCAGAACAGGTGTGAGCACACTGGTAGTGCTCTGGTCCAAGTATATGATTCTTCTCCTCTTGTAAACAAGTGTCTTCCCCCTCTTCTGCAAATACTGTCTATTGGCATGACTTCTATTCTAGCCTGTGGTTCTATTCATCAGAGACGGTAGGCTAACAATTTGCAGACTTTATTTGGCCAATAGAGGTGTTTGGTTTGACGTCCATGCTCCAGGAGGACCAACCATCCCTCTTGGACCTGGACCCTCCCTCTATTAGCAATGAAAGACCCCTAAGCCCAGACACACCAAAATGGTAGGTAACCCTATTTAAAATATTGACCCAATAAGGTTTTGGTTTTTTATTTTTTTAATTTTGAATTGGTTGCCAAGATTTAAATATCGGATGATTTAATTGGCCCAGCATGGTGGCTCACACCTGTAATCCCAGCACTCTGAGAGGCCAAGCAGGAGGATTCCTTGAACTCATAAGTTCTGAGCAAAGCCAGATTGTGCAAGAGCGAGACTATGTTTCTGCTAAAAATAGAAAAGAAATTAGCTGGGTGTTATGGTGGCATGTGTCGTCCCAAGCTACTTGGGAGGCTAGGGCAAGAAGATCACTTGAGCCCAGGAGTTTGAGGTTGCTGTGAGCTAGCCTGATGCCACAGCACTCTAGCCTGGGCAATAGAGTGAGACTCTGTCTCCAAAAAAAAAGTTAAATATCAGATAACTTCACAGAAATATCTAGATTCCTGGCTTCTCTTTTAAAAGGGAATAATCTGGCATTTCTAGACCCTCTTTCATGGCAATATAAGTAAAAGATGAACAGTGCCTGCCCTATGAGACAAGTCATGTTACTGCCAAGGTCCAGCAGGCCCTGCCACTCCTTACAGCTTCCCCCCAACTCCCAGGAAGACTCGATACCGTTCATTTCTGCCATTCATTATTGCCCTCTATGGTTTTCTCATGGTAAAGGAGAAAGTGAAATGTTATCTACATCCTTGTTTATATCATCAGGGGTGGGGAATGAGAGATCTACCAATAGGAAAAAATGTATTTTTTGGTATAGAAATGAAGAATATTCCTCCCTGTTAATAGACTTGGCCCTTTGCATCTGGGCATGCAGCATGCAGGTCCTTTTGGGCACTGCCATTTGTATTTATGGCTGGTGAGGGTAGCACCTTTCTTCATAGATTTGGCAGTACTGGCCAAGGTTCACAGGCTGTTAGAGCCCCAGAAACATTAAGAAGCAATGTCTTACACACTCGGTCCTTCCTGATAGGAACTCAATTTCTATCATTGCTTCTACCCCATGTAAAAATCAAATAAACCTTATCTTCCCCACTAGGGATTTCTAGAGCTTTCAGCCTCTCTAATTAATTTCTATGCTTCATTAATGTTGAAGTCATTAAGGACTCCAAGCAAATACATAAAACCTATGTCTGGTAATCAATTTTAATCTTCTTCACGTGGAAATATTTATAAAATGTTCCCCTCCTCCATAAAAACATTTCTATCTCAACTTTTGCATTCTTATCTGTGTTTGCAGGGAGTTAGTCCTTATCTATAAATCCTTAAAAATCAGCTAACCTAGAGGGAATAGAATCTCAGTCTCAACAAGACTAAAAGCCTAAAGGGGGAGACGGGGAAAGACGGGGAGAGAAACAGAGAGAGCTTTTCTCTCCTCACTTGAGTTCTCTCTCTCTCTACCAGGAGCTTTATTGTTTTCTGTATTCTTTTCTGTAAATAAATTCTGTCTTACCACTGGGGGAAAAAAAAAAAAAGAAAATGCCATGAAGGCTATGTGAAACAGTTTGATGAAAACATTTCAGATTGTACATGAAACCAGCACATTGTACCCCTTGATTGCACTAATGTACGCAGCTGTGATTTAATAAAAAAAATAAATAAAAGTAAAGAATCTCAGCCTCAAATAAGCAAGGATGTTACCTTTTAGTTGGCTCATTATTTTTTTTTAAAGAATAAACTTGTATTTAATCTATTGTCGAATAATGATTTGGAAAGATCATTACAGTTTCGGCTCTCTCTGTAGCTCGCTGTATAGCTGTCTGCCTGTTTCTTCCCTTTCTGGCCTTAATTATTTTATTTTTTAATTGTTTTTTATTAAATCATAACTTTGAACATTGATGAATTCATGGGTTTCAGGGTACTGCTACAATGTGAAATGCTTACATTGAACTAAGTAACACATCCATCACAATTATATTCATTTCTTAATAGTTTTGAAATGTATCATTGCATCATGCACATTAGGTGAGGTCCCCCCAAACGCCCTCCCTTCTCCCATATCTCCCCTCCCTTCTCTCTCCTCAACCCTTCTACTTTCTGGACTATGGTTATGTTTTGCCATTTGTATGAGTATGTAAGTAATTATATATTGATTTCATAGTAGTATTGAGTATATTGGATACTTTTTTTTTCCATTCTTGAGATACTTTATTAAGAAGAGTATGTTCCAGCTCCATCCAAGTAAACATAAATGATATGAAGTCTCCTATTTATGGCTGCATAGTATTCTATGGTGTACATATACCACAATTTGTTAATCCATTCACGGGTCGATGGGCACTTGGGCTGTTTCCATGTCTTGGCTATTATGAATTGAGTTGCAATAAACAGTCTGGTACAAATGTCTTTATTGTAAAATAATTTTTGATCATCTGGGTATATACCTAGTAGAGGAATTGCAGGATCTAACAGTAGGTCTACTTTTAGTTCCTTGTTGTTCTCCAAACTTCTTTCCAAAAAGGTCATGTTAGCTTACATTCCCACTAGCAGTGTAGAAGCATTCCCTTCTCTCCACATCCTTGCCAACATCTGAAGTTTTGGGATTTTGTGCTGTGGGCTAATCTTACTGGAGTTAGATGATATCTCAAAGTAGTTTTGATTTGCATTTCTCTGATGATTAAGGATGATGAGCATTTTTTCATGTATTTGTAGGCCACGCACCTGTCTTCATCAGACAAGTTTCTGTTCAAGTCTCTTGCTCACATAGAAATGGGGTTATTTATTCTTTTCTTATTGATTAGTTTGAGTTATCTGTAGATTCTAGTTATCAGACCTTTGTCAGAAGCATAACCTGCAAATATCTTCCCCCATTCTGAAGGTTGTCTGTTTGCTTTACTTACTGTGCTCTTGGCTGTGCAAAAGCTTTTTAGTTTGATCAGATCCCAGGAATGGATTTTTGGTGTTGCTTCAATTGCCTGCGGGGTCCTCCTCATAAAATATCCTCCCAGGCCAATTTCTTCAAGTGTTTTCCCTGCACTCTCTTCTCTTCTGCTATTTTTATAGTTTCATGTCTTAAGTTTAAATCTTTTATCCAGTGAGAATCAATTTTTGTTAATGGTGAAAAGTGGGGGCCCAGTTTCAGTCTTCTACAGGTTGCCATCCAGTTCACCCAGCACCATTTATTAAATAGGGAGTGTTTCCCCCACTGAATATTTTTGATAGGCTTATCGAAGATCAAATGGCGATAAGTAGCAGGGTTAATGTCCTGGTTCTCTATTCTGTTCCATAAATCTACCACTCTGTTTTTGTGCCAGTACCATGCTATTTTGATCACTATAGATTTATAGTATAGCCTAAAGTCTGGTAATGTGACACCTCCTGATTTGTTCTTATTTCTGAATAATGCATTTGCTATTTGACGTTTTTTCTGATTCCATATAAAACAAAGTACTATTTTTTCAAGTTCTTTAAAGTATGAAAATGGTGCTTTAATAGGGATTGCATTAAATCTGTAGATTGCTTTGGGTAGTATGGACATTTTAACAATGTTGTTTCTTCCCAGCCATAAGCATGGTATGTTTTTCCATTTGTTAACATCTTCAGCTATTTCTTTTCTCAGAGTTTCATAGTTCTCCTTATAGAGGTCTTTCACGTCTTTTGTTAGGTAAATTCCCAAATATTTCATCTTCTTTCACACTATTAGGAATAGGGTCCACCTTCCTAGACTCAACCAGAAAGAATTAGAAACCTTGAATAGACCTATATCAACCACTGAAATAGCATCAACAATACGAAATCTCCCTAAAAATAAAAGTCCAGGACCAGATGGCTTCCCATCCAAATTCTATCAAACCTCAAGAGGAACTAGTACCTATATTATACAACATTTTCCAAAGCATAGAAAAAGAAGGAATACTTTCCAACACATTCTATGAAGCAAATATCACCCTGAACCCCAAACCAGGAAAGGATCAAACAAAGAAAGAAAACTATAGACCACTATCATTAATGAATATCAGTGCAAAAATATTCAATAAAATCTTAGCAAATAGAATTCAACAACACATCAAAAAAATTATACACCATGATCACGTTGGTTTTATTCCAGGGTTACAGGGTTGGTTCAACATACACAAACCTATAATTATAATATATCCCATCAATAAAATTAAAAACAAAGACCTTATGATTCTCTCAAATGATGCAGAAAAAGCCTTTGATAATATCCAGCATCCATTCATGATCAGAATTCTTAAGAAAATAGGCATAGAAGGGACATTTCTTAAACTAATAAAGGCCATCTACAGCAAACCCACAGCCAATATTGTATTGAATGGTGTAAAATTGAAAACATTTCCACTCAGATCAGGAACGAGGCAAGGATGCCCACTGTCTCCATGGCTATTCAACATAGTAATGGAAGTCTTAGCCATCACAATCAGGCAAGAGAAGGTGAGCAAGGGTATCCAACTAGGGTCACAGGAGATCAAACTTCCACTCTTTGCTGATGATATGATCCTATGCCTGGAAAATCCCAGGGACTCAACTTCAAAACTCTTAGAAGTGATTAAGGAATACAGCAGCATCTAAGGATACAAAATCAATACTTACCAGTCAGTAGCTTTTATATATGCCAACAACAGTCAAGCTGGCTCATTATTTTAATATTTTAATATTTACCCAGCCAAGGGTAAGCACTCAAGTAGCTTTAATTGTATGAATGAATGTGTGAATGAATGAATTCTCAAATGAACAAATAAATGGTACAGAAAATAGAGACTTTTCTTTTCTTTAGGCTCAAGATGGCTGCTAAAGAAGGTTGGGAAGGCTTTGAAGTTGGGAAGACATGAGTTCAAATCTAAAACCAGCTCTACTATTTCCTAGCCACATGACTTTGAATAAGCAATTTCTCCAAGCCTCAGCATTCACATTTGCAAAACAGGAATATTGCTAACTGTGCCCCAAAGGGAAGCAATGAGGATTCTATGAGGAGTGTTCAAGACCTTGCGTACAGTATACACTCAATAAAAAGTAGCTATTTTAAAGAGTCCTTCACAAAGGCAACTGAAGAGAAAGAATGAAAAAAAATTTAAGCTATTTCTAAGTGCGAAGGAAGAGTAAAAAAGGAGAATTTAAAAGTTTAAAAGTATTAAGTTCCCCAATTTTAATAAAATCACATTCTTAAAAAATACATTCAAAAACTTTATTTAGGTTTCTTGATGTTTCCATATTTTTAGATGAGCACAGGCCCATCAGTCATAATTTCATATTGATTCTATTTAAAGTAAGATAAACCAACAATCTCTATAATTGCAATGAGCTTTTTTAATATTAAAAAGCAGGCTCAGCACCTGTAGCTCAACAGGCTAAGGTGCCAGCCACGTATACCTGAGCTGGCAGGTTCAAATCCATCCCGGGCCTGCCAAACAACAATGACAGCTGCAACCAAAAAATGGCTGGGTGTTGTGGCGGGCACCTATAGTCCCAGCTACTTGGGAAGCAGAGGCAGGAAACTCACTCAAGCCCAGGAATTGGAGGTTGCTGTGAGCTGTGATGCCACAGCACTCTATCCAGGGGGACAGCTTGAGACTGTCTCAAAAAAAAAAAAAATTAACAAGCAGCTGGGCTGGGCATTGTAGCTCATGCCTGTAATCTTAGCAGTCTGGGAGGCCGGGCCGAGGCAGATGCATCACCTAAGCTCACTAGTTCAAGACTAGCCTGAGCCAGAGTGAGACCCTGTCTCTAAAAATAGCCAGCCATTGTGGCCAGTGTCTATAGTCCCAGCTACTCAGGAGGCTAAGGCAAGAGAAACTCTTGAACCTAAGAGTTTGAGGTTACTGTGAACTACGATGCCATGACACTCTACTGAGGGCGACAAAGTGAGACTCTGTCTCAAAAAAAAAAAAAAAAAGAAGTGGATTTAAGGTTGAGAATAAAAAGGATTTATTTTATCCTTCTAATAATATGTATTAAGTAAATATATATATATGTGGATACATATATATATATTCTACCCTCTACCATGTGATCCACTAAAACATATACAGTATATGTCATGAAAAAATAATAAATAGGTTAATACAAATAAGTAAATTTTTATAGATTTCACACACTGAAAATAAAATCAAGGAATGGATTTCTTTCTTGGCCAATACAAAAATTCCCAGTCTGAGATTCTGTGCAACTAAAGCCCTCCTTTAGTCTAACCACTGCCTTAAGTTAGAAATAAATGTACATGGTCAGCTATGAAAAACAGAACCCAAGATGATCAATCTCACACTTTTCTTGTATAATATAAGATGTGAACAGTTTCACTCTCAAGGACATTCAGATCATGGCTTTATCGGGTTTAATCTGAGATTGACACTTTAGAAATGATGACGCTAAGAATCTCTTTTACGTGATACTGATGGGTAGCAAACATACAATTTCAGTGCAGACACTAAAACAGAGTAACAAGATCAAGAGTGACTCTGGCAGGCAGGGAAGGCTTGTAGGAAAGGGTGATCAGGGAAGCCTCTCTGAGCAAGTGACATTGGAGCAGAGACTTGGGTAATAAGTAAACAGAGCCCTGTGAATAGAGCTTTCCAAGAGCAGGATCAGAAAGAAAAGGGCCAGAAAGGGAGAATGAGCACCAGCTGTCTGAGAAATGGAAGAAGGGCCAGTGTGGCTAGAGTTTGACGAGCACAGAGGAACCAGGTAGGTGCCCAATTCATTTATTCACTCATGAAATGCCTGGGGAGCACCTAGTGTGCATCGGACCCTGTTCAGGGTGCTTGCGTTGCATCAGTGGAAAACAGGGACCAAAATTCCTGTTCTTATGGAGATTATATTCTAGGGTATAGGGGAGGGAGAAACAATAACCAAATAAATAGGTAAAATAGATCCTGGGTTAGTTCAGTGATTCTCAACCATGGGTGATTTCATCCTGCAAGAGGCATATGGCAATGTCTAGAGACATTTTTGGCTGTCAAAATTTGGGGAGGGGAGGTGCAGGTATTTAGTGGGGAGAGGGGAAGAGTGCTGCCGAGCATTCTACACAGATAGGATGATACCCCACCACAAAGAACTATTCCAAAATCTCAATAGCACCAGGTTGAGGAACCCTGTACTAGATGGTGCCAGGAGTTACCAAGTCAGAGAAGGCAGTTGGGAGTCACGGGGAACAGCGTGGAGGGGTGGGGAGCAGTGCAAGGAAGACTAACTAGGAGCATGACATCTGAACAAGAGCCTGAAAAGGGGGGTGGGGGATAGAGAGCCTCCTTATAGCAAGGAAATGCCAAATGCAAAGTCCTGTGGGGTTCAGCGCCCACAGGGTGGTTAAGGTACCAGCCACATACATCGGGGCTGGCGGCTTCAAGCCCAGCCCAGGCCTGCTAAAAACAATGACAACTACAACAAAATAGCCAGGTGTTGTGGCAGGTGCCTGTAGTCCCAGCTATGTGGGAGGCTGAGGCTGACAATTGCTTAAGCTCAAGAGTTTGAGGCTGCTGTGAGCTGTGACAGCACAGCACTCTACCAAGGGCGACATAGTGAGACTCTGTCTCCAAAAAAAAAAAGCCTTGAGGGAGGATCATGTGGATCATGTTTGGCACATTCAAGGGGAGCAAGGAGACCAATGTGGCCGAGTGACCAAAAGTGGGAGGAGCAGAAATGGACTGGAAAGGTTACAAGGGCCCACCTACATCCAGCTTCACCTGTGCTCTGAGTGATCGGACAGCCAGCAGGGAGCTTTTGGGCAGAACAGTGACATGATTTCTGAATCTGTCTTTAAAGGATCGCTCTGACTGCTGTTTGGAACTGATTCATAAGAAAATAAGGGGAGGCTTGGCACCTGTGGCTTAGCAGGCTAAGGCGCCAGCCAGTACACCTGAGCTGGTGGGTTCGAATCCAGCCCGGGCCCGCCAAACAACAGTGACAGCTGCAACCAAAAAATGGCTGGGCGTTGTGGCGGGCACCTGTAGTCCCAGCTACTTGGGAGGTGAAGGCAGGAGACTCGCTGGAGCCCAGGAATTGGAGGTTGCTGTGAGCTGTGATGCCCCAGCACTCTATCCAGGGTGACAGCTTGAGGTTCCATCTCAAAAAAAAAAAAAAGAAAGAAAGAAAGAAAAGAAAAGATGGGGAGAAAGCAGGGAGACCCATTAAGTAGAATTGAGTGGACTGCAAGATAAAGGAAGTCAGTAAGGTGGGAGCAAACTGAAGGTCTGAACTGCTGGGTCCAGAGTTGGGAGAACACAAGAGAAGCAGGTTGAGGGTGACGGAGACCAGGCATTCCAGGTTGGACATACGGAGTTGGAGATATCTACAAGAAATCCACCTGGAGATGTCACAGGCTGTCGAATGTGAGTCTGGGTCGTAGGAGAGGAGTCTGGGCTGGATATACAAATCTATTGGAATCGACAAACGAACGGCACCTGAAGTCCCAAGATGTACAAAACATCCCCCAAGAAAGTGAGTGTGGAGAGAAATTTGAGGACTGCGGAGTTAAGCAGGGCCCAGATTGTGCAGAACATTATCAAAATGCTAGAGATATGGTTAAATATTTTGCTAGAAAAGTTGTCATAATTATAAATCAGAATTGTGCCCATAAAATTACAACGACTGTTTATCCTTCATATATTCATCTTTCAAATTAATTCTCAAAAGTAGATAATTATTACCATAAATTCCTTACAGAAAAACTAAAACCAAGGTTTTTAAAGTAACAGTATCGTGGGGTGCAGTGGCTCATGCCTATAATCCTAGCACTCTGGGAGGCCGAGGCGGGTGGATTGCCGCAGCTCAGGAGCTTTTGAGACCAGCCTGAGCAAGAGCAAGACCCTGTCTCTGCTAAAAAATAATAAAAAAAAAAAACTAGCCAGGTGTTGTGGCAGGTGCCTGTAGTCCCAGCTACTTGGGAGGCTGAGGCAAGAAGGATCTTGAGCCCAAGAGTTGGAGGTTGCTGTAAGCAATGAAGCTACGGCACTCTACCCAGGGTGACAGAGTGAGACTCTTTCAATAAACAAATAAATAAATAAATAGCAATGATATCATGAATGACTGAGATTGTTTAAAGAGTTCTATAACTGGACCATAAAAATCATCTAATCTGAGCCTGAAATATTAGAGATGAAGAAGTTGCTGACCCATACGACCAGGTCATAGACAAATGGGACTTCTGAGTGCCATTTGCCCAGGGTCACAAAGAAGAAACTCTTCTGAAATCATAATTTCAACTCAGGGAAAAATTTGATTTGCTCATGAATATTCAACGTTCATAAAACTCATCGTACAGAGAGCCTGTAGCCTACAGCAATGTAATTCTGTATCTGTAGAATAAGAACCATCCCGTGTGTTGAACTCAAGTATGAAACACCAAGCCTGCTTTGAGAGGTAAAATAAGCACTCTGGCAACTGGCCTGTTGCTCTAGCAGCTGGGAGAGGAGACTGAGGATATGAGTCAACACAGGGAAGTATCTTGTTTAGCCCAAGATTCGGTTGCCCTGCGACTAACAAGGCAACGTTGAGAAAGCTATTTCTCCCTAACACAATCTCCTGGAAGGGGCACTGGTGCCAACGGTAATAAGGGGGAGAGTGACTCTGCACTTTGCCTGAAGAACTAATCTCCTTTTCGTCCTTGTCTCAGAGCACACGCACAAACACACACATTTACTTCCACGCCCAGAAGAAAGGTGGTGAGGATTACTAGGGCTTCAGCGTACAGTGAGGGACAGACACATGAGAAGAGGAAGTGAGCTGGCCCAGGCACCTTGTGACTCCGTGGGAAGACACGGCATTCTCTCCGGGCTTAGCCACTGACCATACATGCTCCTCCCAAGCCCAGCAAGCAGACCCGGAGAGACAGAGCAGATTGGGGGGGACTAGTCCAGGGTAGCGCGAGAGGAACAAGACAGCTCACGTTCCCATAGGGAGGAACCCTCAGACTTCAAATCCCTGCTTTCAGGGAGGCTGAGCTTCTCCCTCGCAGATGCTGTCTGTACACCACACGACAAAATACGGGTTGCTCATCTTTTTCTTTACTTTTTAAAAAAATTTCTGAACAAAGGATAAATGGCTCCTTTGGCTAGTATTAGTATTAGTATTTTCAAAATGGGTATGGTTTAAGGTTGCTTTCTGGAACTGTTCCGTCCAGCATAAAATTATTCTCGGAACAAGAAATATGACTTAGTAGGAAGCGATATTTGTTGAAAAAGAGAATTCTTAACGGCATCTTTCAAAACTCAAAGGGCACAAAAACCTATATTTCCAAAGCATGTGAATGATAATATCCCTGCTCTTGCCTCCTGGGAAATGGGGGTCTTAAGCCAGTAACCTGATCTTATTATTTTCCCACATCACAGAACTTTGCTTATTTTCTGGGCCACTGTGGAAAAAGTCTTTCCAAATTCTCCCCGCACGTTAGGGCTGAGTTCAGATACTGTGTCTTCCCTGAAACTGACTATTCTTCCCAAAGTGCATGCGTCATACATCCAAACTCCTCTATTAGACCGACATGTCTTTAAAGATAGAACTCTAGTCTATTTTATTCAATTTTATTCTTTCCTGGTAGTATCTAACATGGCACTTTTGTATAAAAAATAGGATAATTTCATAGAATAATAGCTAGAAGGAAAAGGTTACTTGGCGACCAGTCTGAAAAGGGTGTTTCTAGATATCTGTGGGGCATATATACACATACTTAGAAAGCTGGCACCAAAATGAGGCCTTGATGGGCATCACACATCATTGAATTGGTCAAGCCGAAAGTGGATAATCACTTATGAGACATGGAGGGGTTCATACAACAGCTGGGCAGGTAGACTAGATGACATTTCAGCCTTTTCCAAGTCTAAATTTCAAAATGATCTGTAGAAGGTTTGCCTTAGCTGGATAATCCTGTTTTGCTCTTGTCTCCATAGACACTACCAATAGATCAGGAAACTTCAAAACTTTTCCCAGTAGCCTGACTAAAACTCCCCGCTTATAGATTCTAGGGGACATTTCAGAGAATTTCTAACTTTGGCAGTACCCTACCCTCACTTTATGGTTCAGAAAGGCCACAGCATGGAGGGAACCCAAACTCTTTAACTCTCAACCTCAGATTCAGAAACTGGAGTTTGTGTGTTCGTTTCTCACTCCCTTGCTCTGTGCTCTTGGTCTCTCTCGGCATCAGCCAGGGCTACAGGAGAGTTTGAGAATGATTTTCCATTGTTTGCTATTGTTGCTTTTTCCTATGTGTTGCCAGTAGGAAATATTACATGGACTTTTGGCTGGTTCCATGCTTTCCCAGGAATTTTAAGTGCCAAATAGGTAGAAGAAGAGTTAGAAACATGCCCCCTTGAACAGGCCATACTTCTTGATTGTTTGTGCTCTAAAGGAAGCACCGTCGTTCTCTGAACCACATGCCCTAAACTCTACTAAGAGGACTACGCCTGACACTACAAGGAATCCATTAATAGTGGTATTTCAGTGGGGTTTGCAGGCTGTTAGGAAGAGCGTTTCATTGTTATCTGTCTGTCCATCTGCCCTCCAGACACAGAACAGACCATAATCATATCAGTCCCTACGTATTGTGTGTGCATAGTTAAAAAAGGTGGAAATTAATCAAGAGACCCCAAATAGCAATATGGTATAATAGGGTAAGATGTTTCTTTATTCTATTTGTTTTACTATTTTGCAAGACTAATAAAGCAAAAGAAAGAAGAAAAAAAACATGACAGACCTATCACATGTTTTTATTAACCAATCTATTTCATAATATAAATATTTTTGTGAGATGAATACAATTTTCTGCAGCTAGAGATTATTTTCATTAACATGAATAACCTATGTATTAAAATCTAAAATACAATGGTCACAAATTACTTAAAGTAATCCCAGCTAATTGAAAAACAATTTCTCTGTTTAAAAATTATTTATGGTGTTTTCAAGAACTTCTTTATTATCCCTGGGAAAGTATGATCTGTGGAAGGAGCTACAGTGCAAAATAACGAAGGCCTCTCCCATGGTAAACAACTCAACAAATGAGTTATTCAACAAAATCAATTATTGCTTCAGCTTCTAAAATACTTCCCCCATGATATTTCCACCAAGCTCAAGAAAATGTTATGTTGATTTATTGCTTGCATATGAATATGCTGAAAAAGTATATCCTAATAGGGGTGTAGTGAATCTAGCCAAAACACAGGCTCAGGCCCCATTTACGAGAATGAAAGAGACTCATACTTCGTCTCCAAACCCTTCCTGATTTCCCTGGAAAATCGAATGCAGGCTTCTCGCGACGAGTGCATCCTGGTTATTTACTAAATGGTTGTTAGATTAAATTAATTCAAATATCCTCTAAGTCTGGTTAATCACATATGGTGAATTCACTCTTTTGACAAACAAAAAAAGGAGCTGAGACATCTCACCTTGTTGCTAAAGAAGAAGTTGGGCTATACTCCTGGTGCGCTTTCACGGGGACAAGTGACTGGCACCAGATGGGTCATGGGAACCTCCATAACCTGTTGGGGAGCTACAGAGGAGGAAACACATCTCTTTATTTCCCTGCTGCGAATCACTAATCGGAGAATGGAAAAATCCCAAAACAGCACCTCTGCTTTCTTTAACCAGCCATACTGGCGTCCTGGCAGACCAATTTGGAAACCCTGATTAATCCCTTGGTAAACAGAAAATGGGCTCTGAAGCCAAGAGGAGCCCAGCCTGAGTCACTCTCTGGAGGCTGCACATGTGGCCAGCCCAGCTCTGCCTCCTCTTCCAGGAGCTGGCTCACCTGCCCGCTGATTTTCAGCAAACAGAAAAGCTTTTCCATGGCGTCAGAGCAGTGCGGTGAAGCAGAGACTGAAACATCACTCCAAGTGACTGACTATAAATGTGGTGGAACCCAGATATATGCGGGGGTTACCACGTCCTATATGGCTCGGGTGAAATTAGCTGAAACCGCATCCCACCCTTCCCCACAGCTGCGACCTCTGTGCCTCTGGCCAGACATAGCCCAGACTCCTTCACATACATACCTCACTCTATGCACTTCCCCCAAATGCTACCAATTCAAGGTTCTGGGTACAACTAACTTTGGGGGATGATTCAGGGCAATAGAGAACATTCACATAGCAACAACAAAAAAGAAAAAAAAAAGGAAGGAATTAAATATCTTTGTTCTTAAAAGCCCACTCCGGGCTTCCACCGCTTCAGGCCCCAGAAGTTTCTTACCAGTTGTCCTTTTTCACCCGGCTCTGGCCTCCTGCTCTATCCATTCCTTCCTTTCTCCTTCCCCCACCTCCCCTCTCTCCCTAATTCATGTCAGTTTACTGTGAAAATGTAATCAGATTTCTCAGCCTCCTTGAAGAGGGTGTCCTCACCATGAACTCTTAAAACATTTTCCTAAACAAAGACGTTGCTTTTCCTAAGAGGAACTTAATGACTAGGTGTTCAAATACACTTACGTACGGATACACATGTACCTGTTGACCCTCAGAAAACACAGGAGCAGTTAGAAATTTCTAGAGGACGTGCCACAGGATGAGATTGGGAGGACTGGGCAGAATGAGAAGGTTTTCCGTATGAGTGCTGCTTTTCCCTTATTTTTCTAGGGTGCAGTGTCTGCTGGTAATAGTAAAGATCTTCTGCGTAAAGATCACCACGTGGCTTTCTGTGGCCAGGTAAACACCGGGAAGCCTGGCTCCTATTACTCACTGACACATAGACTGAGCTCCCGGCAGCTGGGGCGATCACTTCCTCCGGGTGGCACCTGCTATTTCAGCCGCTGCACTTTTGCCCATGCTGTCTCACCACCCCTCACCCACCTTTTTGCCGCCTGGAACGCTTTTCTACCTTTCACTGCCTGAATCAGGGCAATTCTTCAAAGTTTATCTGTGTGAAGTCTCCCAGATTGTGGCATTTGGTTTTATTCTTTCTGGTATTCACTCATTTCATTCTCATGGGCGTTTCCTCCTGTTAGTGATACGTCTGTCACTTGCTCTGTGTTCCCCCAGATTAACTAGCACAGGTCCAGACACACCACTGATGCTCAGCAAATCCCTGCTGAATGGATTGAAATAGATCACAGTATCTCTGCACAAGAGCGTAATTAACCACCAACAGTAAAGTGCCACACTGAAGTCCGCAAGGGAAACCTGGAACCCTGCTGTTATAGGGAGATTTAGGTAATTTCTAATCTCAAATCTAACACCCACCCTGTTTGTGACCATAGGCCAGTTATTTAAATCTCTGGGCGTCATTTTTTTAAATTTTAATATAAGAAAAATAAAAATGCTGCCCTGCTCAGCTCAAACAATAGTTGTGAGGATTAAATGGGGAAAACATGTATTTGTGTGCATGTGTTCAAATATCCTCCAAGTCTACTTAATCAAACACCATGAATTCACTCTTCTGCTGATAAAAAAAAGAACTGAGACATCTCACCTCAGTTGCTAAAGTAGAAGTGAGGCTATAAACCTGATGCATTTATACAAGTGACTGGTATTAAAAAAGTTATGGGAACCTCAATAGCTTATTGGGGAGCTACAAATGAAACACATCCCTTCATTTTCCAGCTGCAAATCATTCATCAGGATATACACACATGCCTGTGTGTATGTGTATGACAATGGTTGGAGAAGACAAATGATTACAAGTATTAGAATGTTGCAGGTATCGGGCGGTGCTTGTGGCTCAGGGGGTAGGGCGCCGGCCCCATATACTAAGGGTGGCAGGTTCAAACCTGGCCCTGGCCAAATTGCAACAACAACAATAACAACAACAACAAAAAATAGCCAGATGTAGTGGTGGGCACCTGTAGTCCAAGCTACTTGGGAGGCTGAGGCAAGAAAATTGCCTAAGCCCAGTAGTTGGAGATTGCTATGAGCTGTGCCGCCATGGCACTCCACCGAGGGTAATAAAGTGAGACTCTGTCTCTAAAAAAAAAGAATAGAAGGGAACAGGAGAAACTTACTAAATGCAGAATACAAATGTCTTCATACAATAACTAAGAAAATGCCATAAAAAGTATATTAAACAGTTTGATGAAAACATTTCAGATTGTATATGAAACCAGCACATTGTACCCCTTGCTTGATTGCACTAATGTACGCAGCTACGATTTAATAAAAAAAAAAAAAGAATGTTCTAGGTATTTTAAAAAGAGATCAAATATTTTACCAAGTGGCATAGAGTATATAGATCAATGGTTCTCAACCTTCCTAATTCCACAACCCTTTAATATAGTTATTCATGTTGTGGTGACCCCCAACCATAAAATTATTTTCGTTGCTACTTCATTATCTGTAATTTTTTTTATTAAATCATAGTTGTGTATTATTAATACAGTCATGAGGTACAATGTGCTGGTTTCATAACTGTAATTTTGCTACTGTTATGAATCGTAATGTAAATATCTGATATGTAGGATGTATTTAGGTGACCTCTGTAAAAGGGTCATTCAACCCCCAAAAGGGTCGTGACCCACAGGTTGAGAACTGCTGGTATAGATAGAATGCCTTCCCATACTTATTATGATGCATTTTCTCATAAATAAAGACCAATATTATTTCCTAAGGACATTTACTTATCCATAAAAGAAGCTTTATTACAGATTTCTAACCTACATAAAAACCTCATCTATAAGCAAAATGTCTACTATATTCTTTCTCTTGTCAACAGAATTTATTTCCTTTTCTCTGAGATTAACTAGCAGATGAAAATCAAGATATTAAAAGTGCATCTTTGATGCCAACATTATGAAAATTACTACACTTTAACATTTGATGACAAACTGTGTTGGGAAAAATGTTTTAGATGTGGCAAATTTATTTACTACACAAGAATCGCTATTTTTATAATTCTTTCATAATAGTAAGCATATCTCCTTAAAAGACTAATAAATTTTTAAGTACTTTAGCCTGCCGTTCTTCATTCCTTACTTCAGTGTGTATTAGTTTTCTATGGCTTTAACAATTAGGCACAAACTTGGTGGCTTTAAATAACAAACATTTATTTTCTCACAGTTTTAGAGACCAGAAATTTGAAATCAGTTTCACTGGGCTGAAACCAAGGTGTCAGCAAGGCCACCTGTGTTCCTACCACAGGCTCTGAGGGAGAATCCATTCATTTCCTTTTCTGGCTTCTGGTGGCTGCCAGAATTCCCTGATCCAGACTCTGCCTTTGCGAACACGTTGCTTCCTCCTCTCCTTCTGTCTCTCTCCGATCAGGGTACTTGTGATGACATTTAGGATCTTTCTAGATGATCCAGGATAATCACTTGTCTCAAAATCTTTTATCATATTTGCAAAGACTCTTTTGCCAAATAAGGTAATATTTAGAGGTTCCAGGGATTACAATATGGATATCTTTTGGGGTGCCATTTTTAGCCTACGATACAGTGGTTCTCAAACTTCACCATTTATCAATATCTTAGGAAGGGCTTGTTAAAAAAGCACAGATTGCTGGCCTTACCCCCAGAGTTTCGGACTAGTTAGTCTGGGGTGGGGCTCGAGATTTGAATTATTAACAAATTTCCAGGTGATGCTGATGTTGTGGAGCCCAAGGCCACACATTGAGAACCTCTAGCTTATTTTATCAATGCTTTCAAAATTATCTTCATGCTTAATTTTCCCACTTTAAGCAATGTTACCAGCTTTCTGTGTCAATCTTTCACACACAGTCTGACATCAGAGGTACTGACAGATATAATAAAGCAGACACCATCTCTCTTTCAGCTACTGTCACTCTTTCTTCTACTAGAGCTCTGCAATTAGACATGTCCAGAGATCAAAATTCTTCTTCTATAGATCATTTGGTCTCATCGTTTCTTGAACAGAAAGCCCAAGATAATTAGTCCACATTACTTGGCACTCAAGGACCTCCATAATATATCTTTAATGCATCTTCAGTTTGCAGCTAGATTCTCTGAAGCTCCCCAAATGCCCTCTGCACCCCTCTCCCATGAAGCAGATTCCTTGTGCAGTTTTAGCTATAGAGTATCCTCTCATTACATGTCCAAAGTTATACCTCTTTTACCAAAATCCTAATGTTCCTCAAACCATCCATTCAAATCACTCCCCCCCGTATTAAACTCTCTACAGCACATTGTAAGTTTTTTGTGATAATTAGTATATTCTCTCTTGAATCATAATTACCTATGCACTTTCTAATCCCTCCATGGGCTATACAGTTCTTTAGGGTAAAGATTATTTCTTGTTTACATTCATTTCTTGTGAGGCAGTGACAAATGTTAATAAAATTGGCAACAGAACTTTGTCTGTTGTTTAACACTTCTTATTTGCTCTAATCTCCTTGCAGCAAAAAGGCACAAAGATGCCATGGTTGTCTCTGCTTCAGGGACCCTGAAGCACATGCCTTTGGGGGAACTGCTCCCCCCCCCCTTGCTAGGTGGTTCTGATGATGCCTGTCAATCACAGTGCATGATTCCTTCCATGTTGTGGCCTTCCTAAATCACAGTGCCCCCACATATAACCCATAGTCTTCCCTACCTCTCTCACAGACATGAACCCCTTCCCCAGGATTTTTTAATTTAGCTTCTAGAGAAAATGAGCCCTGTGCTCTGAGGACAGGGAGTACATCAGCCTTATGGGGAAAACAGTCTTCAGAGAATGAAGTTAACATACAAAGAGAAATAAAATGAGAAAAAGAGACATGAGTCCTTATGCCATCAGATCCCCAGGTACTGTGGTTCCTGCCTTTTTGGCAGTTTCATTATATAAACTAATATGGTTGCCATTTTTGTCCACGCTAGGGTTCAAGTGAGATTCTCTCATTTACAGTTAAGAGTCCTGTCTAATAATCCATGTGAAGGGTAGAAGGACTCATTGTCCTGTTATAATACTTATAAAAAAAATGTGGTACCTCTAATGTCCTGATGAGCGTGAGCAAGAGTTTCTATCCCCCTCTATATTAGACCACATACTGTCCCTGAAGATATCAGGTATGATGGGAAATTATACATAACAAATGCTTATGAAGCTAAAGCAGCAGAAAAATAAGAACAGAAAAGTCCAACTCTTTCCTTTCCAGTGAAATTTTCACAGGGATCTTGGTGAGAAAGGCCAATATTAAGAGTTTTACCTTTATAGCTTAAAAAAAAAAAACCCAGAGAAACTGTTTTTTTATAAATTATGCAATCTAGGCTCAGTGCCTGTAGTTCAGCAGCTAGGGTGCCAGCCACATACCCCAGAACAGGCAGGTTTGAACCCAGCCAGGCCTGCCAAACAACAATGACAGCTATAACCAAACAATAGCTGGGTATTGTGGCGGGTGCCTGTAGTCCTAGTTACTTAGGAGAGACTGAGGCAAACAGATCACTTAAGCCCAAGAATTTGAGGTTTCTGTGAGCTGTAATGCCATGGCACTCTACCGAGGGCGACATACTGAGACTCTGTCTCAAAAGAAAAGAAAAGAAAATTATGCAATCTAAAAAGAACAAAATAAACTTGTTCTTAAATGAATGATAATAAAGAGCCAAAGATGCTAGGTAGGAAAATACATTTAAAAGATCTGAAAGTCAAATATTTAAACAAATTTAACCAAATAACAACTTTCTAAAAGCCTTTGTTTTTCCAAAGGCTAGCTTGGAAAGGGCCCCGTGGGCCCTTCTTACAGAAGGCTTTTCAAGTTGCATCTCTTCAATTGCATACGACTAGGATAGGTCCAAATCTCAGGTCTCCTACAAGTCTATTCTGTCCTACCCCATATCCCTGACTTTAGATTAAACACAGAACAGCTTCTAGAAATGAATGTATGTAACAAACATTTTCATCTTTCTTTTTTTTTTTTTTGAGAGTGTCATCCTTGGTAGAGTGCTGTTGTCACAGCAACCTCAAACTCTTGGGCTCAAGCGATACTCTTGCCTCAGCCTCCCAGGTAGCTGGGACTAGAGGTACCTGCCACAACACCTGGCTATATTTTTGTTGCAGTTGTTTAGCTGGCTCGGGCCAGGTTCTAACCTGCCACCCTCGGTGTATGTGGCTGGCGTCATAACACTGAGCTACGGGCACCGAGCCATTTTCATCTTTCTTATCTTCTCCAGAATCTACTTAAATTTAAGGAAAGGGCTTTAGTCTCTGACTCACGAGTCTATTCACAAAGAATATTTCTAAGGCATTAATTCAGTAACTTAGACATAGATTCTTTTACTACCTATGAGAGTCAAATAGTGTGGGTACTGACTCTGATAGTATTTGAATTCCCACAAAAAAAAATTTTGAGGACAAACTAAAATAAAACAGCCCATTTCAATGGTGATCTTGAAGCGCAAATCCCATGTACCATTAACAACGTCAGGCCCACTACAGTCCCACTGTTCCATGCTTGGAAGTCACAACTCTACAGCCTCTAGTACCAACCTCCCTCTTAACAGTTGGGATTAAGGCCTCCATGCTCAAAATTCAAATGACTCCCTGCTCACTTTTCTTTCTTCTGTCTTACCTCAGAAAAAAGAAATTATCTCTGCACTTTCCCAGATCAAGTACTCCGCTGGTGCCCCTGACTCCAGCCCATCCCCTCCCCAGGCCTTGGCTCCTCCAGAGAATCACGGTATCACTGTGTCTCTTCTGTTCTCTGTTTCCCTAGTGGCTCCTTCCTACCTGCCTAAGAATTGTTTAGATTCTCCCCCAAATAACTAAAATCATGGCAATGATCATCGTCCAATAGTATTATTGTTATTTTTATATTATTGCCCTTTAAGCTGACAAACTTCTCAAGAGCATCCTATATTTCTGTTCCATTTTCTATCATCCTATTCTTTAATTCCTTTCGATCTAAAGTCCACACCCTCATAGTGACCTATCTAATGCCTACTGATTCCCCCAGCTCTAGCCATTTCATTCCTCTGGGAGGTTCACCCCACCCTCAGGGTAGGGGACCAATCTGCTTTTTAAAGACAGAACATATGTTTGGTGACCCAGAATCAAGTCAGTTATATAGGAAATCTTATCCCAAATTGTACACTTTACAAGTGTTTTGGATATTCCTCTCTGTTCTCACTTACTTGCTAACTCTTGAGTGTCTGTTGTTTGGGAATAAGAAAATAAATGCCTCATTCTTTCTTTCAACAAGCTTAGATCCCATAGAAGGGGAAAAACATATAAATGAATTTTTCAAAAAGCACATGGGTATCATAGTAGACGTATACACAAGATATACCAGTGGAGCATAAAGTAGGGGTATTTCTTCCTATAGAGACATCAGAGAAAAAGAAATCAAAAGTGACTTTATAGAGATGGTAATTTTTGAACCTAGTCCGTCAAGACAAATACTGCCTTACAACTTAGCTCTAGTAATTGGTTTCCTATTGTGTTTCCCTATAACCACATCCAGGTCTTTCCAACCCTGCCATCAGCCTTATTATTTCTAGTCTCCTACTCCTTCACATAAGTCTTCATCATTCAGGCAACAAGCGTTTATAAGATGCCTCTCCGTGTGAGGTACAAGTTAAATAAGACAAGGATTCTTTGCTCGGGAAGCTCATGGTTTAGAGAAAGAAATAGAAAATTGCAACTTTTAAAGTACAACATGGTTAGAAGTTAAAATGATATGATGCCTAGACTTCTCTTCTCCCCAAATGTCTGGAGAACATGAAGTCGGTAGAGGAAGAGACGAAACAAGAACCACTGCGGGCTGGTAAGTGTTGGAATTAGGAATGGTGGCTTGGCGACGTGTTCATCTGGCTAGCGTCATCTGCGTTGCCCAGAATTTCTTTCCCGTATGTTGCCAGGCAGGGTGGGTCACAGAGACATTCTTGTGTGGATTTGGAAGGATGAAGTGAGGCTGTTGCCATCTTGATAGCTCATAAATGCTGTCTGCTGACTCACAATATTGGTCGAGACAGTATTGGGTACCTAATACACCTACCCCAAAATGTCCTTGGCTTCTCTGATGCCTGAAGAAGGGGTGTTTGTCTAGTGCTGGGAGGAAGGGCCCTGACCCCTGCAGAACACACATCCCGCCAAGGTCAGAGGTGACGCGGCTTCAGTGCCCTGGGTTTGTGAGCTTGCTTGCTCTTCCTCTCCCAGGCTTTACACCCATCTCTCCCTTCTGATTCTGCTCCAGTGGCAGGTGTAAGGAAAATAGCCTTACAGAGACTGCTAAGCTACTTCCCACAATTGCACAATTACATCTAGGCCTGTATAGAACACATACGTTCACACACATATCTGTGGTTCTCCTTTATTCGTTGAACTCTCACTGGTATACTGGGTGATGGGAACATTGCATTGAACATGCAATGTTCAAATTTTTTGATAAGTTTGAACATTTCTCATTGGTACTTGACTGTAAATTCACTGTGGAAGAGTTTGGTGATAGAGTGTACAAGATGAGATGGAATCACCTAAAAAAAGTAATTTCAGGCATGCGAGGGAAGCATGGATGGGTGCTCCTCACTAGCCCGTCTCTCTCCAGTCGGTGCTTCATCAAGTATCCTCTGTGCTCCCTCCGCCCAAATGTCGGTCAGTCTAATTCTCTTCATTCTTCTCCCTAATTATTCATCCCCAAATTTCAAGCCACCTACCTATGGTCTCATTCTCAACTCTCCATAAATATCTTTGCTTCCTTTCTGAAATTCCAAACTCTCATTTTCAATTACCTGTTAGATGTGTCCGTATTTGCAGGCAACCTACATCTGAAAAGTAATGTTACTTTTCAGAAGTAAAAGATAATTCTTCTGGCTTCCAATTTCTCTTTGTCATTGTTTCTGGTCCTCAAAATATAAAATCCAGGGTTATCTTTGACTCTACCTCTCTTTCATCCGATTTTTGGCCAATTTACTTGCATAGGTCTCCCACTGTAAGTTGCTACAACTGTTTCTCTTCTATGATCTTAGCCATTTGATCACTCTTTTACTCAAGTCAACAGTCGTTTTCTAAGCTTCTCTAATGTAGAAATAATGAGATAAATTGAAGAAGGGAAAATATCCTTATTCTCTACCATTGCTTAAAAACCTATAGTATCTCTCCTTACTTAAATCTCAGGCTTTTAGACTTTAAGGTCATCTGAAATATAGCCCAGTGTGTAAGGAAAATTATGACTTCCCCAAGGGTGACTAAGCTGATAAAGAGGCTTTGGGAAGAATTGATCTCAGAGCAAGACCCTCGGGGATCAGGCTTAGAGAACCCCTAATCTTCCTGTATCATACTTACTCTAGCTGACAGGTAAAAGAAGACAGATTTTACTTACTTTTCTGCATTAAAAAAGGGAGATGTGGGCAGCGCCTGTGGCTCAGTGAGTAGGGCACCGGCCCCATATACCAAGAGTGGCAGTTCAAGCCTGGCCCAGGCCAAACTGCAACAAAAAAAATAGCCGGGTGTTGTGGCAAGCACCCATAGACCCAGCTACTCAGGAGGCTGAGGCAAGAGAATCATCTAAGCCCAAGAGCTGGAGGGTGCTGTGAGCTGAGGCCACAGCACTCTACCCAGAGCGACAAAGTGAGACTAGATGTCCGTAGGTCAACTGCTTCTTTAATACAGCATATATTACTCTCATAGTTTGAAAGACAAAGATGTAATATATGTGTAGAAAATCCATATTATAAGAATTTTACTCATAATTTTCTAATATCAACTTGGTTCAGGGTTTATTTCTTTGGATTACCATTTAGATTGCTCTTATTATTTTTTAATTAGTAGACATTTTCTGCATCAACACAGTAGATGAGATAAAGGGTTTATTATGAAAAGGAAGCCAGGCGTGGTGGTTCACGCCTGTAATCCTAGCACTCTGGGAGGCCAAGGTGGATGGATCCCCTGAGCTCAGGATTTCCAGACCAGCCTGAGCAAGAGCGAGACCCCACCTCTAAAAATAGCCGGGCATGGCTGGGGCCTGGAGTTCCAGCAGCTCTGTATGAATCACTTGAGCCCAGGAGTTGGAGGTTGCTGTGAGCTATGATGCCATCACACTCTACCAAAGAGCAATATGGTAAGATTCAGTCTCAAAAAAAAAAAAAGAAAGAAAAGGAAAAGTATACCAAAAAACTTCCATTCTATCAGTACACAACATCTAAGAGCTGTATTTCCCACTTCCCTTAGGTGTGGCCACATGACTGGGCTCTGGCCAATGATATGTTAGCTCAAAGGATACATGCCCTCCCCTCTCCACTTCTTCCCTCCTGCAGGGTACAATGCAGACATGGTTGCAACTGCAGGAATAGTCACCTCAGATCACAAGCTGGAAACTTCATGTTGAGGATAGCAGAGCAACTAGATAGAAAATGATCCCTTGTGCCATGAAACTGCCGTATCAGCCCTAAATCTACTTAAGCTTGCCTATGTTGTGACAAAGAAATGGACTTCTATCTTGCCTGCTATTTTAGCCTTTGACAACTTTTGCATACACATTAGAAGTGAGGAATATGAGGGGGATAGTCAAAAGTTATATGCAAATTTTTGACTGGCAGGAAGGGGTCATTGTTCAAGAGTCAACTACACATAGTATCTCCACAATATATATCTTTGTGTCCATTTATACATCTCCAGCATTCATGTCTTGCTTCCTAACAGTGCCCAGAATATCTTTTCCATTTTGGAAAAAGGAAATCTCCCTGTGCAGTGTTTAGTCCAGTGAATTGAAATACACACCCCCGCGGAAGCTGAAGGAACCACGTCCTCCTGGCTATTAACTCAGCCCAGCCAAGGAACAGACACATGAGGAATAAACCAGGTAATGCTCTCCCCTGGGCTTTTGAAGTTTGAGAGAGACACAAGGGAACAGCAACAGCTATGACCTCAGGAAATCACGGTTCTAGTCCACCTCCAAGCCCAGTTCTCCAATATCCCATCAGTTTTCAGCACACTACTTCCAGCACCAAATCCATCACTAAAAATATTCTTTAGCTTCAGTGGGTCAGCCAGGTATTTT
Organism: Arctocebus calabarensis; assembly: GCA_963573935.1. Classification (NCBI taxonomy): domain Eukaryota; kingdom Metazoa; phylum Chordata; class Mammalia; order Primates; family Lorisidae; genus Arctocebus; species Arctocebus calabarensis. The sequence goes on along the minus strand of CAUYON010033088.1, from coordinate 1,254 downwards.
TTTGGCAACAGTTAAGAGACTCACCTTTTATATGACTTAACCTCTCTTTTACTAGCAAGTAACCTTTGGTAAAAATCTAAAGGAATGAAGAAAATACATATAAAATTATATTTTAAAGCTTTATAGGTGGGCTCAGCACTTGTAGCTCAAGTGGCTAGGGCACCAGCCACGTATGCCAGAGCTGGCAGGCCTACTAAACAACAATGACAACTATAATCAAAAAATAGCTAGATATTGTGGCGGGTGCCTGTAGTCCCAGCTACTTGGGAGGCTGAGGCAAGAGAATCACTTAAGCCCAAGAGTTTGAGGTTGTTATGAGCTATGACGCCACAGCCCTCTACCAAGGGCAACAACTTGAGAATCTGTCTCAAAAAAAAAAAAAATAGGGGGAGGAGCCAAGATGGCATCTGTAGCCAGCTTTCTGCAGATGCTCCTGTCCAGAAGGAGAGTTAAAGGACAGAAATTTAGCAAGAAAGCCAACGGTTTGGAGCTGAGCCAAGAGACAAGGTCGAGGAACGCACATCAACACTGCTGGAGCGACCTGCAACCCCAAGGATACAAATAAAAGGTACAGAGCACATCGCCAAGCCGACGGGAGTCCCCTCCCCCAAGAGAACAGCTTGCAGTATACCCCATACCTCCATACAAACAAGCGAGCAGAGTTCAGATGTCCTCCACTCTACCCCACGGGAGAGACCCTCTAAAAACTAGACCTCATTCCCCTGTGCCGTGGCACTCTCCTGCCAGGCATAAAGCTGTATAAAACTGTATATATTCTCTACCTGCAAGTTGGAACTCCCTGCACTCCCCTCCACTCTCACCCTGAGGTTTGGAGGTCTCTCCCCCATGGAGTGCAGATTCTTGAACACTTTCTCCAGGGGTGTGGACAGGGCGTGGGTTGCTGCTGGTCTGTGCCGTTCTCCTGGCTTGGGAGCGGTGAGAATAAGCCAAAAAGCGGCTGGCCGGCTGGCTTTGCTGAATTTCGGCCACACCTGGCCCTCAGGGGATGACAGTGGAGACAAAGGGTTGAAACTCGCAGAATAAGTCAGGACTATTAGCTGCCGAGTGTCTCCCCCACAGGGCAGAAATTCTGCGAACTTGTTCTGTTTTATGGCTTTTTTACCTACTTTACATCAATCAGGGACAGGACTGGAATTGAGTGAATCGCCCCAGCCCCCATCAAGTACCCACGTTGTTAGGCCTCACCTCCAACACCGACACAACCGGTGGACTGGCTGAGGAGCCACAGAGCCC
>CAUYON010033087.1:0-20665 GCA_963573935.1 Arctocebus calabarensis | reverse complement strand
ATAGTGATCAAGGAAATGCCATGAAGGATATCTGTAACAGTATGATGAAAATATTTCTGAATGTATATGAATCGTGCCCTGTGATTGCACCAATGTACATAATTATGATTCAATAAAATTATTTAAAAAAAAAAAAAAAAGAAATTTGCCATAACTAAACCAGCTCTTCAAGATATTCTTAGACCCATCCTCCATAATGACCAGCACAATGCTCTACCACCAAAGTAAGCTCACTCAGAAATTATTGATCAAAACCCAACTTCCACAGTGATGAAAGGATTAAAAATGTCCATTGGTCTTTCAAAAAACTTGACATCCAAAAATACCACCAGGTTTATCAATACTCTCAATTAATGTGAATGGCTTAAATTGTCCACTAAAGAGGCACAGGTTGGCTGACTGGATACAAAAACTCAGGCCAGATATCTGCTGAATACAAGAATCTCATCTTGTCTTAAAGGATAAATATAGACTCAGGGTGAAGGGATGGACATCTATAATCCAGGAAAACAGAATTGGAAAACAGAAAAAAGCAGGTGTTGCCATTTTATTCACAGATATAATAGGCTTTAAACCAACAAAAGTAAGGAAGACAAAGATGGTCACTTCATATTTGTTAAGGGAAACATTCAACATGTTTCCCTTAACAAATATGAATAACATAAATGTTATTAACATTTATGCGCCCAACCAAAATGCTCCTCAATGTATAACCAAGACCCTACATTTCATCCTAACAAAATTGAATACACATTCTTCTCATCAGCCCCTGGAACATCCTCCAAAATTGATCACATCTTAGGTCACAAGGCTAACCTCAGCAAATTTAAAAGAACAGAAATTATTCCAAGCATTTTCTCAGATCATCACGGAATAAAAGTTGAACTCACCAATAACATGAATCTGCATACTCATAAAAAGACATGGAAACTAAATAACCTTATGCTGAAAGATATCTGAGTCAAAAATGAGATTAAGAAGGAAATTACCAAGTTTTTGGAGCAGAATGATAATGAAGACATGAATTATCAGAACCTCTGGGATACTGCAAAGGCAGTCCTAAGAAGGAAAGTTATAGCACTGCAAGCCTTCCTTAAGAGAATAGAAAGAGAGGAAGTTAACAACTTAATGGGACAAGTCAAGGGGAAAAGGAAGAACACTTCAACCCCAAACCTAGCAGAAGAAAAGAAATAACCAAAATTAGAGCTAAACTAAATGAAATCAAAAACAAAAGAATTATTCAAAAGATTAATGAATCAAAAAGTTGTTTTTTTGAAAAGTTAAATAAAATTGATAAACCCTTGGCTAGCCTAACCAGAAATAGAAAATTAAAATCCCTAATTTCATCACTCAGAAATGACAAAGGTGAAATGACAACAGACACTCAGAAATTCAAAAAGTTCTTAGTGAATACTACAAAAAACTCCCTTCTCAGAAATACAAAAAAACTGAAAGAGGCTTGGTGCCTGTGGCTCAATGGGCTAAGGCACCAGCCACGTACACCTGAGCTGGCAGGTTTGAATCCAGCCCCTGGACCCGCCAAGCAACAATGACAGCTGCAACCAAAAAATGGCCGGGCATTGTGGCGGGCACCTGTAGTCCCAGCTACTTGGGAGGCAGAGGCAAGAGACTCGCTTGAGCCCAGGAATTGGAGGTTGCTGTGAGCTGTGATGCCACAGCACTCTATCCAGGGTGACAGCTTGAGGTTCTGTCTCAAAAAAAAAAAAGAATATTTCCTTAAATTTTATAGCCCAGACACCTCACATGTCTCATCCTAGTTTAAGCCCTTTCTAATTGTCATTTCTTTGTATGGAACTGGTCTTTCTGTTTCAGCTACATTAAAGATTCTCTTTTCTTCTTAGGTATTCTGTCACTTGACTATGGTAGGTATAAACATCAATTTAGTTTTATTTACTCTGAATATTATAATTCTTATCTCTCATCAAAGCAGGAAAATTCTCATCTGTTATTGCTATAAATATTGCCTCTTCCCCATTAATTCAGTTCTTCTCTTTTGGGACTCTGATTTGCCGATTATTACTTCATCTCTTTGTTTCACTGCATTATATTCTGGATAATTTTTCAGATTTATCTTCCAATTCATCTATTCTTTATTTAACTCTGTCTAACTGGACATTAACCAATTTTTTTTTTAAGCTCAGTTCTTTTATCCCCCCTTTTGGAAGTTCTATTTGGTTCTTTTAAAAACCTACTTCTTTGTTTTTACTTGGTCCTTTCATTAACAGTCATAGGTTAAATTTCTTCTTTTGTTTCTTTAAATTTATGCACATTTATTTTATAATTTTGTGCCCATACTTAGAAAATTGAAGTTTGTGTGGTCTTACTTTGATGTTTATCATTGAGCGAGGACCCTCTCATTCATGATGCCTTGTGTCCTCCCAACAGAAATTTTTAATTGTGAGGTTGCATCTATCCAATTTAGTATGGAAGAATTATTTGAGGCTTGAATTTAAGATGTATTCTTCTTCACAGTGCCTCAGAGTATTACCAACCAGAGAGCACCTTCAATTAAATGCTTAGGTTGGGTTTTTGGTTTATAAATGTAGTATAAATTCTTGTCCCAAACTTATAAAAGTGTTAATTTATGGCTATAAATTTTTAAGGAAGACATTCTTTTCTCTTTATTTAGAGTTAAGGAATGTTCTCTTTCTTTTTCCCTTTGAAGGGAAAATTCTTCCTCCTACCCTCCCACAATTTGTTTTTTCCCTAAGTGCCATTCTTTGGGAAATACAGATTTAGGCAGGTTTTCTGATTTGGCTCCCTAATGTGTACTGACCTTAAGTTTCATCACTGTTGTCACAATCAGCCCTGAAAACTGAAGATCTAATTAGTCCAGAGTGAGTAGATGCCAGGGAAGGCACTGCTTCATTTCTCACTTACCTTTCTGGAATGTTGCTTTATTAATTTTGGCCTTGAGTATTTTCCATCTAGTTGTACAAAATTACTTATGGATTAAACCAAGGTATGCTCTAATGTTTTATTCAGCATTTTCAAGTATTTTGCATTAAAGGATTTTTAAGACATTTTGATTCACTATATTTCCAGAAACAGATGTTCCTATCATTTTGCTATCCTCAACTATTCATATTTGCTCCTTGAATCATTTATTCTTTTCTATGGATAGGCAAGTTTCTGAAACAGATTCCAACGCTTTAAAGGAATCAGGTTCCTTTCTGCCATACCCTTCTTTTCATTGCCCAGCACTGAAATCCATTAATCCATAAATTAAAACAAATCTAAATAGAATATAACAACATCTTCCCTTAGATGAATTCTTATAAAACATCTGTTCTATAAATGGAAAAATGGATTCATCTTTGTATTTACAATCTTTTCTCTTTCCCTGCTCTGCGTTTTTCACCTCCATAGTGGTGAAGGGAGAGATCACATCCTTGGTAAACTGGAAGAGCCAAAAATGGAATCTGAATGCTTAAGAAAGCATCATGTCATTTCAGCACACAATGTATATTTAATATTAATTTTCCAGATAGTTACTGAGCACCCACCAGGTGTTTTGGATACTGTGCTAAGCACCAGGGATACCACAGCAAATGAGGCAGACTCACTCCTGAAATGATGCTAGACATTCTATAGCACGAAATGCTAAGATATACACAACCAGAATCGGTCCACACCTGAGCCCTGTCCTGCATCCTCCAGCTTAGCTCCTTGGGGTTCTCTCCTTTATTTTTTCCCTTCCTCTCTCCTATTACACAACCTGGGTACTGAAAAATCTGAGAGGAACTTTAGCTCTCCCCACTGCTGAAAGAGTAAATAAAATACACACAATAGACAACAAAACTCAGCAAATCTCTCAGCTTTACCCTATTGAAGAGAAATAGCTTTCTCCTAAAGAAAGATACATTTTAATTTATATTCATTAAAAATCGCTGGCTGACACATTTTGTATTTTTTAGAAAGTCTGTCTGTTAAATACAATACATGTCTTATTTAAAAGAAGTGGTCCCTTATTAAAGATATGGTTTATTCCTAGATAAATCACAGATTTATGGCTCACTGGGATATATTCAATACTGTGAAAATATGAAAGGACATGCCAAACTATCTGCAGTGCCACAACCACTCATTTTGAAAAGGATCTGAGGCATTGGAGACCCCTTGGTGCTAAATGTAATCTTTGCCTGGGATAAAAGCAAAGAGAATTGCTGACCTTTATTAAAAAGTCTGTCTTTAGCCATCGCTTTCCTCCTCTCTTCTACCACAGTGCTGTTCATCGTCAGAAAGCTCAGAATTGAAAATTAAGGGGGGAAATGGGTTGTATTTGTGTCATCTAAAAAAATCTGCAGCCGAACAGTCCTCTTGTTAAATGCTTGCTAGAGGAAAGTTCATCACTAAAACAAATATAGCCTCTTGAGTGTAATGGATAAACTTGACTGGAGAAATAATGGAAAACCTATAGAAAAACAGAAAATATGGTTCCCCTATTTTACCATTATCATCAATTGAATGAAATGTAGACCTGGCTGCCAAAAATAACTACATAAAAAACTCATGTAGCACCAGCTCCCAAATCTTAGAATCAGAACTTAGATCCTTATTTTTACTCTGAGATTTCATCCACTTTTATCTGTACAGATTTGATGTTGATGACTTTCAGAATGACTTCTAGCCTGACCTCTCACCTTTACAGACCATCTCCATTTTAAGCTCTCTTAATACTTTCCACTTCGACACTCAATAGTCACACCAAATTCAATGGGACCAAAACACAGCATTGCTCCTTTGCTTCATTTTCTTTCTAACCAAATTCTCTTCCAACTTTACCAGTTCACTCAAGGACACCAGAACTCTTCTGGTTTGCCAGTTGAGAAAATGTGAAGACATTATTCACATTAGTCTTTTTATTCAATTCCACAACCAATTTGTCACGAAATCACATTATCACTTGTCTGAAATGCCCTGGGATATGCCCCTTACTCTCCATTCCCATCACCAGCACCAAAGCCCAAGCTCCAACCATCTCAGACCTCAATTTGACCTCTCTATGGAGTTCCCTGGCTTCATCCATTTCTGTCCCTCTGTCTCTTTCAGCTCATGCTTCTGAGTTTAACACCAACATCCACACTAAAGAATTCTGTCCTTTGGCTCTCATATAGCATACTGTTTTCTCCATAAATAGTTTTAAGTAAGTCCCTGTATTAACTACAACTATTCCTTCCCCTGTCTTTTTCCCCATTCTACTTTCTTCACTGGGATTATCAGCCTTCCCATTCCATAACATTCACTTACCCAAACCCAAGTCATCGTTCAAATTTGTATTTGTAAATTTAGTTAAAACTCAGTTTCATTTATCATGAACTTTAAAATGCAATGATTAATTAATTGGCAAGGTGACCAATCCAGTTATTCCCCTTCTCCTGTCCCTACCTTACTCCCAAATCAGTATATCTAAATACTATAAAAACATGATCCTTTCTTCAGGGGCTGGGCAGAGTGATATGTAAAGATATGACTTACCTTAACAGAGTTCTATGTGAAAAGAATTTTGTCTTCCAGTCAAGATAACCCATTGCATTTGTTGCAAACCTTCTTTCTGTTATTTTTCTAATGTCGGATATGATATAATGATCCTGTTTTATAGTGTATAATAATTGCAATTTTTCATAGATTTTACCACACAAGATTAAGAAAAACGCTGACTTCCATCTTTTTTTGTTTGTTTGTTTGTTTTTTGCTTTGTTTTTTTTTGCAGGTTTTTGGCCGGGGCTGGGTTTGAACCTGCCACCTCCAGCGTATGGGGATGGCGCCCTACTCCTTTGAGCCACAGGCACTGCCCCTGGCTTCTATCTTGGAGGCTCTGGCAAGACATCATAGACACTTTCATTTGCAAAATTAAGGGCCCTAACATTTTGAATTTCCTTGGTCTCCCCAAATTCTTCCTCTTCATGGATATGAAGCATCATCTCTGGTTTAATGAGATCTGGACACTCTACCTGCTTTATGGTATGATGGAGGATGTATTCTAAGTCTCTTTTAGAATAATCTATTTTATCAAAAGGTATCCCTTGAATTACTTTTTAAATACTTCTGATGGGCAACTGGCATAGACATCCTTTATTATAGACAAAGGAAGTGAACTCTTCTTTGGAGAAGCCTCATGTATTCCTGTATTAAGAGTCTTTGCTACATAGTCCTAGAATTTCAACCTCATTCCCTGTAGGTCTACAGAAACTCACCCCAAAAGTATAAAGTCCAAAGAGGTTAATTTTGGCCTTGTCTACAAGAAATGATAGAGGATACATGAACTGGAGAAAAAAGAAAGTGAGGCTATAGGTAGCATTTGTTTGAGCTTGTAATTTCATTTTAAGCAAAAATTTAAACTAGCTCTAATAAATGCAATGCGAATAATTGGTTGAATAAACAAATTTAAGATTATAAGTATAATTTTATGAACACATCAAGTTTTGTATGTATAAAACTTGTAACATATACTATACATAAATGAGCAAAGTGGCTCTAGTGCTATAAAAATAGCATAGCAAAAATTGTGAATTATTCACATTTCTACTTAAAACAAGTATGTTTTAGTCTTTTGGGTTTGGCCATAGAAGCTATAGAAAGTATTTCTCTCTGAGGGACAGATGACTTAGGTTGGGGATATAGGACAGATCATGACTGGGAAAATTAGAGTTGTGGTTTGGGTAAGTAAACATTACTCAGAAGCATTATTAGTTGAAGTCAGGACCAAGGTTTGAGAAAGCAGATTTCATTCTGCCTCAACTCTCCCAACTTGACACAAAACCTATACCATTCACCACTATCTTACATAAGAAATGTAACTCTACAAACATTCTGTGGTTTCAATAACTTTGATAAAATTTTCCAGACATTATTGCAAAACACAGGACATTTCCCTGGAAAAATCCCCACTGGAAATGTCTCTGTTGGGGGGAGAGCTGGAGAAGGGGTCCAGTTCTCACTTCTTGTCTTCTCCTCCTTCACACATCTCTAGTGTTTTGCATCAGCTTTCCCATCTCTTCCCTCCTGGATTTCTCTATTCCCATCTTATCCCTTGTCATGCAGAGCAATTTAACTCTGCCATAGCTTCTATGCCTCTGAACTTGCATCCTCCACTGTTCAAGGCATTTAACTTACAAAGGGCCTTCTTATTACCAGGAGACACCCTATCCCACTTCAAGAGGAGGGATTAGAAATAATTTCAAATAGTTCTTTTTTAACCATTGTAACACTTCCTTCATTATAGCTGTCATATGGTGCAAGTGGCAAAGGGGTCAGTTTAGGTAGTTTCAGCTTCCCATGGGTGACCACACTAGGGCAGGTGGCATCCTGGCTGCCTGTTCCAGCTGGATCACCTGCTACGAAGGGAGTAGCAGATAATATTGGAACAAAGTTGTGTGAGGGGAGAAGCAAAGAAAAGACCACATTCAATCTTTTAAAACACTTTACAGAGGCAGATAAAGGAAAAGACAATAGTCCCCTGATGGTGCTGACAAGGAAAATAGAAAAGCCATTTTCTACTTTTTTTCATATTAGAGGTGAGAGGCAAGGTGAGGCAACCTAGAGAGCACAGGAGCCTGGGCTGGTGGCAGCACCCAGAGAGGCAGTGAAGGAAGCCCTGAAGCCTCCCACACCCTCAAATAGTGTGAGGTCTGGTGTGGGGAGTTAAGGGTCCAGCAGGCTTGCAGATGTCTCCTAGGCCACTCTTCTACCTCCACAGTCTCACGTTTTGCTTCTACATGAAAAGTCAAAAGAAAAAAATTGGGCCTGGGCACGGTGTTAGCAATTTGGGAGGCCAAGACGGGTAAATTGCTTAAGCTCAGGAGTTTGAGACCAGCCTGAGCAAGAGTGAGACTCTGTCTCTACTAAAAATAGAAACATTAGCCAGATGTTGTGGTGGGTGCCGGTGTCCCAGCAACTTGGGAGACTGAAACAAGAGGATTCCTTGAGCCCAAGAGTTTGAAGTTTCTGTGAGCTATGATGCCACAACATCCTACTCAGGGTGACAGACTAAGTCTCTATTTCAAAAAAAAGAAAGAAAAGAAAAGAAAAACAAAAAAAAAATTCAGGCAACTAAAACAAAACAGGTGAGGAGTTCATGGCATTTGTCATCTATGATGGTGAGTCAGTTGGCTCTTAGTTAGAATTTGGAGATGTGCTGCTCGGCTCTCATTAATTAATGTTCAGCTCCTGCGAGTTCCAGTGTTGATGCTGTGCTGGAGGCTGATGGGGTTCAGAAACACTACCCCAAAATGAAGGCCTCAGAAGCAATAGTTTTTCTCTGCCTTTCTCCTGTCCTCCTGCCTCCTAGTCCCATTCTCCCCACAGGTTAACCATAGAAACTAAAACTCCTCTTCCGCAAGGAGGTCATAGAAACCAGAACCCCTTCTCCCAAAAGCCAGCTATAAAACCTACAAGTATTCTGTGTAACAACTGGCATTAAGAAAGTATAAGCCACCTCATTTGTAAGGTAAGACCCTCTTTCCAAAGAAGGCCCTGCCCCATGCCCAGGAAGAAGAAATACATGCTCAGAGAGGCCAGGAAGAATCCAGACAGACTGGTCTGGCTAGGTTTCCCCATTCAGCCTATTGTCTATTAGCATTAGATCATACCCTTTTTTGTCTAATCATCTTTCTGAATGGCTATCCACACTTTGTTAAAACTAAGTGTAAAAATAGACAATTTCCCCTGTATCTTTCCTTGGGGCTTCATTCTGAAGGCTACTGTGTATGAGGAATGAGGAAACATAAGTTCTTGTATACATGTTAAATAAATTTCTGTGTCTTTTCTCCCACTAATCGATCTCTCTCATGTCAATGCCTTTTTAGCAAAAGTTTAGGGGGCCAAGCGCCTCAGATCATATAAGACAAAGATGGATAATTCATTGTCAGGAATAATTTAACATTGGGTCCAATTATTTCTGCCTTTTCCATGTGGCTTATGATCTCTGTTTTATCTTTATTTTAACCATGACACTTTAAATTCATGGGAATATTCTTGAGATCTAAATATTTCCCCCGCAAATTTTGAAAGTAAGCAGGTCAAATAAAATTTAAAAATATATATAAAGACAGCCAAAACATAGCACTTACTTTAGGAAACTTGCAGACCATTGACGAATGTGGACATATTCAAGGCAGTTAAATAAAAGTTCCGTGCTGAAGTGCTGAAGTTAGACGACATGGAAGAGGGAGCATTTAAGGAAAGAATGGAAGTTGATAAGAGCAGAGCAAAGAGCTCACTAGCAGAGAGGATGGCATATGTTAATATAAAGTGCCTGAGCTGGAGGAGCTTGGCTAGTTTAAAGAACTAAAAGAAGACAGGTGTTGCTGGAGCACAGAGACTCAGAAAGAGGGTGGCAGGGAGTGAAGGTGCCCTGGCAGTGAGGGAATGATCACAGAGATGAAATAAAGGAGACAGGAAAGTCAGACCACATTCCTCAGCCTAGATGCCAGCTGCATGTCTGTTTCCCCTGGTCTCCTGCATCAGGCTCCTGCATTATTTTAGAAGACATTTTCATAGGCTCAGTTATTGTTAACTGATGGCTCATCAAATATATTGCACAACTGATTAGTCTGGGCCAATGCCAACTTCCTCATAAATGCATGTTTATTCTTTCATTTGTGTATGCACTCACACTTATTAAGCAGAGTCATTGTCACATCCTTGTTTACTCACTTCAGCTGAACTTTTTTGTTATTTCTGTATGATGTTAGTCATAACTGATCAAATGCAAGAACATTTCTAATAAAAATTATGTGGCAGGGGCTTGGTTAGGAATACTATCATGATGATCTAACTGGTGACATCTTTCCAGGCACATGATATGTGCAAGGTTGTTTATTTTAGAAAGTGATCTGATAATAAAAAATATTTCATGCATTGTACTAGTTGTAGTAAATAAAACGAGTTGTATTAAAAACATGATGCTGGGATGGGGCAAATGGAGGAAAAGAAAAATTCTAGTTTTAAATTATAGGAAACTATCCAGAAGCAATGGGGAAATGAGAAATCAGACACAAAATCCATTTTCAATAAAATTGGAGAACCACTGACCATATGTTTTTCATCTTACAGAGGTGCTGCCATACATGCCATTCTGGAAAAGGCAAAAGTACAGAGACAGTAAAAACATCTGTGGGTGACAGGAGTTTAGGGTGACAGAGAGATAAATAGGTAGAGCACAGAGGACTTTTAGGGCAGTGAAACTATTCTGTTATACTGTAAGGGTAGATACATGACATCATACATTTGTCAAAGCCCATAGATATAGAGACCCAAGAATGAGCCCTAACATAAGCTATGGACTTTGGATGATAATGTTGTGTTAGTATTGGTTTATTGATTGTAACGAGTATACAGTATAATGGTCTGGTGAGGAGTGTGGGTGGCAGAGGAGGCTTCGTGTATGTGTGTATGAAGAGGTGTATGGGAATGTCTTAGTCAGTTCAGTCCGTTATAACAAAAATATGATAGACTGTGTAGCTTAAAAAACAAAAATTTATTCCTCACAGTTTTGAAGTCTGGGAGGTTAGATAACTCAGTTCCTGAAGAGGGTCATCTTCCTGGCTTGCAGATGAACGCTTTCTCCTGTGTCCTTATACAGTGGTGGGGGCCTCTCTTCTGCTTTTTGTTAGAGCACTGAGCCCATCATGAGGGCTCCACCCCCATAACCTAATTACCTCCCAAAGGCCCCCTTTCCAAATTGGGCAGTAGGATTTCAACAGATGGATTTGGGGTAGATGAGAACATTCAGTGTATTGCAGGAAGCCCCCCTTTTTTATATATAATTTTATTGAATCATAATTGTGTACATTGGTGCAATCATAGGACACAATGTACTTCATATACATTCGGAAATATTTTGATTGTACTGTTACAGATAGCCTTCATGGCACTTTCTTGATCACTATATAAAGACATTGATACTCTACCTTTAATAAATTTCACCAGTACCCTGCTAAGATGCACCGTAGGTGTGTTCCTACTAATTGCCCTCCCTCCAGCCATCCTCTCCCTCCCCTCCCTTTCCCCTTTCCCTGTAGGAAGCCCTTTTTAATTTCCACTTAATTTTGTTGTGAACCTAGAACTTCTCTAAATAATAAATCCTCCTACAACTTGAACTTTACCTTAGAATGAAAAATAATGCAATATAAACATCTCTACCTTCACATTAATTTGTAATAATTAAAAAAAACTTATTACTTCATTGTATTACTCTTTTAAAAAATAAATAAATCCTAACTAAAAACCTGGCGATGATTGCATAAAGAGATAATCCAGGTAACAAGATAGAGTGTGCCAATAGTAAGCTACTTGAGAGATTGTGGTCATGAAATTCCCCTATAGAGAGACAGCATTTAATCTGAGATCTGAATGACAAGTATGGCCATGTGGAGATCAGGGTTAACTGTTATCCTGATGGAGGAAAGATTTGCAACAGAAACCCTGAGTCAGGAGCAAGCTTTCATCCAGAGAACAGAAGACAGAAGTGTCTGGAACATGATTAGAGAAGTAGAGAAAAGGTAGAAAAGGAAGTTTGAAAGTGGCAGGTGGCAGCTCATACAGAGCCAGGGAAAAGGCACTAATTTTAAGAATCATTTTTGGAGATATAGACTATGATGGAGGGCACAGTATGGATGGATGCTATTCATTTCCAGTGGTCTTTCTTTCTAAGGCAAAGAAAATCTTGTACCCAGCCTGATTCCAGTTTATCTTATTATTTTGCCTTTTAAAAAGTATTTTAAGACCTGGAACTCTCTTTCTTCCATTTCAGGTGTACTGTACCTTTCACTAGGACTCTCCCTTTGTCCATCTGCCTGAAGCATCTTCTCCTTACATGACACTCAGGAGAACTGGGAAGGAAAGAATTGTTGGTTCCATTACCTTTCACTAGGACTCTCCCTTTGTCCATCTGCCTGAAGCATCTTCCCCTTACATGACACTCAGGAGAACTGGGAAGGAAAGAATTGTTGGTTCCATTTTTCTCATGGTAACAACTCATCCTTTGCATACATCCTGAGAATTACCAATAGTTCTTCATTCAATACTTTGTTTTAAATTGAAATAAGAACTTTAGAGTTGATCAAATACTTTTATGCTTATTTTAAAAGTTTTATCTAGCTGTTAAAAAATTATACATGTTCAATGAGAAAACCTAAAAAACAAAAAATATAAAGAAAAAAATGAAATAATTTGAAAACATCACCAGACAACCCATTTTCCACTTTTGCTCTTAGCAGATTACATGGGTCACATTCCTATAACATGCTGAGACTTTTTTTTTTTTTTTTGTAAAATCAGGATTGCATTTTATACTCTACTTTGCAGCGTACTTGTCACTCAGCAAAATATCTTACATTTTGTATATTCTAAGCTCATTCTCACTGAAATTCCAAGTGGCTGGTATTCTCATCCCTATTTTGTAGAAGGGAAAACTGACATTCTGAAACCGTGAATAGTTTCCCTGTTATGCTAGGGAACAGGTGTGATTGTACTCCTGATATTCTAACCAGGAATCTAAGCCTCAGGCCATTATATTACAAATGACACAGTACTCCTATTTATTTCCTTGCCAATTCTCTACCCTTTTAATGTGTAAGTCTGATCATGTCATTTTTTTGCCCTAACTCTGCTCTGGCTCTGGCTTTCCGCTTCTGTCAGGGTGAAAGCCAAAATGCCTACAACCTGCCCCCTTCCACTGCTTCTCTGGCTCATCCCTCACATCCCTGTACCCCAGTTCACCCTGTTACAGGCACACTGGCCAGTTGCTGAGCAAAGCACATTGTCAGCTTAGAGTTTTATACTTGTTGTTCTCTTTACCCCCCAAATACTTTACTCAGAATATTCCAGATATCCAGATGTGTCTCATTCACTCCCTTCAGATCTCTGCTCAGAAATCAAATTATCAATGACTCCCACCTTGACCATCCCATATAGCAAACCCCTTTTCCTGGAGAGAGAGGATGAGAATTACAGGGAAAGGGAGAGGGAGAAGGAGAGAAAGAAGGCTTCATTGCCATTGCCTGCTTTTATTTCTCCTGGGTACAGTTAGTCATTTGTTCTTTGTAATTCCTCTTCTCCTCCCACCTTATTCCCAAAGTCTGTTATGGTAGAGATTGGCTTTGTTTATTGAAGTAAACCTGGAACACAGTAGGCCCTCAATTCCATGTTTGTGAGATGAATGAGTACAGGTTAGAGGCACTGGCTCAGTGATTTATACATATTTTTCTCACTCTTTCTTAGTCCCTCTGTAAGACATGCTATTTCCAAATTCAAATATACAAATTTGTGATAACAAATAGTTTCTATTATCAGAGAATAGTGTCAAGTTTAATATTTATGAATTGAAAATTAAAAGTCATCTTTGATTACAGGGCCCTCTAAAAATTGCTTCGACTCTCTGTCTACTTGTTTCACCATGAAACATCTGCAAAAGTTGTTGTTCTAGCATTGTACAAACATTGAATGCACACTACTTTTACTGAAGAAATCAAAAGGAAAATCAACATCTTAATTCAAGTACTCAACTGGCTGTTTTAAAAATGTACTGATCTGATTAAGTCAAACTCCAGAGAACCAATAACCAAAGAACTATTTACTTGACTGAATTCATTATTATTTTCAAAATAGTTGGGGGAGCATGTTTATGAGTGTTGGTGTAAAAAGTCATTCAGTTTGAGGTTAAAAACTTTCTTCATGACTATGGATAGATAGGGATAATGGATCTTCAGTTATACTCATTGAATAAAAAATGCTATTTTGGATAACTACAAGTTATTTAAGAAGCATTTACTAGACAGGCTCAACCTTGTTTCCCTGAGCTCTCAGGATCGACAATCTCACTAAGGAAAGGGGTGTGCCTAAGTAAAGAGATTAGGTAATAAACAACTGTATTATATTTCTTGCATCTTAGCCTCAACTGCAGCTGACGTGGACCCCTGCCTGCAGGCTCAATGAAGTTTCTGACTTGAAAGAGATTAAATACAAAACAGCACTGCCCTGCTTCTCTCCTAATCCACTTTAGGACAATGCAATGACTAGGAGAGAGCATCTCATCTGTGCAGACAGCTTAATTTATACAGCTCTTCATGAATATTGAGTTGGGCCAACAGCAAGAGTTTGTGGTTTTTATCTCATCCTGTGACTAGGGCCACTCCTCACTGCTCACTGAGTTTCTGAAGCATAATATGTGCTCACAATCCAGACAAATTTACACAAAATTGATTAATATTTCACTTGCATGTTATTGAACTTGATATATGAGTTTTAAATCATGCAGCTCATAGCACATAGTCAACAAAATACTAAAATGCCTCTTTTTAAAAATGATTTGGGTGATGTCAGGAAAGTTTCCTAAATTATTGAGACTATGAACCAATTTATTAAATTTAGTGAAAAAAGTTTCGAAATTAGATAAGATGACTCTTTTCTATGTAAAACTTTCTTATGAAAGATGAAGTAACTTTGTCATCATTCTTTCAATGTCTAAGATAAATGGCCTCGGGTTGTCAGGTGGATGATATTTAACTCAACATTACCAAAATTAAAAGCCACCAATAAAAAGAAGATGAAAGAGAGAGGAAAGCAGATTGAATGAAATAAAAGAAACATTCATGTTTATATGTATATATTTAGATGTCTAACCAGATCATAAGTTGCAAAAAAATTCATACTGTCCATTCAGGGTACAGCATGATGGTATTAAACAACAAACTAGTTGACAGGCAGCCTAGGTTATGAATATTGACCTTTAGAAAAATTGTGTCGAGGCAATAGTGTCTCTTGACTGCAGTTATTTCCTCCATGTAACCTTTCCAGGAACCCTTCATCTTTACATCATGTGGATATTTTCAAGGGTCCATCTTTCTTGCTCTCAGAAAGAAAAAAGAAACATTCAAGTAATAACTAACATTATTAGTTTGTTTGTTTGTTTTCTTTTTGAGACAGATTCTCACTATGTCACTCTTGGTAGAGTGCTGTGGCATCACAGCTCACAGCAACCCCAAAATCTTGGGCTTAAGTGATTCTCGTGCCTCAGCCTCCTGAGTAGCTGGGACTATAGGTGCCCACCACAACACCTGGCTATTTTTTTGGTTGCAGCTGTAATTACTGTTTGGTAGGCCTGGCCAGGGCTCAAACCTGCCAGCCTCAGTGCATGTGGCCAGCACCCTACTCATTGAGCTACAGGCACTGAGCCATATATCCAAGTTTTAAAGGCTATTAAAATAGAGATACAACTAATAGTTTTTTGACAAAAATGCAATTAAAATAGAAATTGGTAGTAGAATAATCCTGGGAAGTTCTTCAAATATTTGGTAAACAAATAACTAACTACTAAACAACCCATGGGTCAAAGAAGAGGAATTAGACAGTATTTAGAATTACATGCTGATGGAAACACAATACTGTATCAAAATGTTCATGATGCTTAAGAGGAAAATTTTCTCAAATGCTTATATTTGATTAAAAAGTTTTCAAAATGTTCATGATGCCTAAGAGGAAAATTTTCTCAAATGCTTATATTTGACTAAAAAGGTTTCCAAATTTGGTATTAAGTCCTACCTTAAGAAATAACAAAATATCAGAGTGAACCCAAAGTAAGTAGAAAGTAGGAAATAATAAAAAAAAAAAAAGAATAGAAATCAATACAATAGAAATGGTGACGGGATAGACTGCAATACAATTCTGATGGCAACCACCCAGAGTTAGAGTCATACTAAACAAGCCTGAGAGCATGAGCCACACGACTGCCCTTACTTCTGATGCCAGCCACACCTCAGGGGTTCCCAAGGCACTCGTGTTTCTTGCCACCAATCTACAAACCCAGGAGTTTCCCATGTTCTTCCAGGGATTTAATAATTCCCTATACTGACTCACAGAACTCTGGGAAGTACCATGCTTAGGTTCACAGTTTTGTCCTAAATGCTAAATGCTATCAGGACCTGAGAGTGAAGAGACACACAAAGTGAGGTTTGAGATGGTCCTGAATGGACAGCTTCCATGCCCTCTTCCTGTGGAATCAGGGTATGTCACCTTCCCTGACAAATCAAGTGAAATAATATAAATATTCTGTATCCTGGTGGAGAGGTGATTACATGGATCAAAATTCATTGAATTGTGTACTTAAGATTTGTGCATTTGACTTTCTGTAAATTCTACCCCAACCATCCCCCTAACTCCCTCCCTCCACCAAAATACTGAAAATAAATACTGAACTCTTTAAGTTCAGTTATTTAAAAATCTCTGTTTGGTAGATTTAAGAGACTGGCTCTATTCACAAGTATGTTCTATCAATTCTGAAACTACCTTCACTGTATTCTGGGCTTAAGCAAATTAGTAAATATATTAAAGATAATGGGATATAGAAAGAAGAAATACTAGATTGTACCCCCATCGTATCCAGTTGGAATTGAAGTTACCAATGCGAAAATTTAAAAAATTATAGATATAGACACAGAAATAGATTCATAAATGTATACACATATATTTCCTAATCCTGATCTCTGAGAGGAGAGATGACTTCAAAAGCAATGAACACTCTTCACTATAATGAACTAAATACTCTTGGAGAAATAGTTTCATTCCAACACTAGGAATGAAAAGGACCAGATGAGTTTGGAACATTTTATTGCACTGAAGGGTAAAACTCAAAAACTCACTGGGACATGTCAAAAGGATATAGGAGCCATGTTGAAGGAGTTCCCACTGACCGAATTGGGAAAATTTGAGTATCAAAGTAAATATTGGTAGGAAGGGATTATAGTAAGAATCCATGAATCATGCTGATATAAATAAACGAACACATAACAAATAAATAAAAGGGAAAACTCTTCCTCACAATAGAATTTCAACTGATAGTTATACAATGAATGATAAGTTGGAAAATCCTCAAATAGTAGAAAAGTAGTGGGTAAAAGTTTAATGAGGATAGGATACTTACATGATTTCCAAGAATCTTCCCGCAAATTACATATCATTTACAAAGGGAAAATGGTGATTTTAAATAGAGAAACCTGGGCAACACAACCCAAACAGTATGCTCAAGGAGAACATCACTAACATTGGGACAAACTGACACCATGTGTCTCTTCACATGTCACACTGAAAAGGACACAGCGTCATTGCCATGGCATTCTTGCCAAAAATACACAAGGTGAATCTAATCACAAGGAAACATTAGAAGAACCCAAATTGAAAGGTAGGACACAAAAATAACTCTTCACAAGAGTCTTATTGACTCTTCATGTCAAGGTCAAGGAAACAAAAAAAGTCTAAGGAACTGTTCCTTATTAAAAAAATCTAAAGAGACATTACAATTAAATACTATGACACCAAGACGAGGGGGAAAAATTCTCTTATAGGACATTTTTGGACTAAATGAAACTTTGGGACAACTTATAAAATTTGAATATGGACTATGGATTATATAACAGTGTTGTATCAGTGTTATATTTCCCGATTTTAATAACCATATTGTTATGTAAAAGATTTCTTTTTGTCTCTAGTAAAGACATACTGAAATATTTAGATGTAAAAGGAAGAAACATTTATGCAGAACAATGTAGCAATGGCAAACAACCATTATTATTATTATTATTAATCAAACACCCAAGGTGATCTCAAGAGAAAGTTTAGCCATATTATTTCCTTTAGAGAATTCTAACATTCCAAAGGCTTTATCAAGATGAGAGGAGCATAAAATTTACCAGTAATTTGTACAAATCTATAACAACAAAGATGTTATAGATAAGCTTGACTTTACATTTTAATTTTTCTAAACATTAATTCTGAACTAATTGAAAATAGTCTAAACTATGTGAATCAGTCTTGAAATCAACCAACAGTGAGTGGTTAGTTGAGCTACAGAAGAAGAAAAAGCTTTATAATACCAAGGCATCCCCAGATCTGGTCCCATTTGCAACAGAAGACAGATAAAAGAGGTAAATTAGAATCTATTCCCTGTGCAACTCTCCACAACATCACCCACCTCTATATCCCCACCTCCTGCTCAACACATAAGTTCCTCCATCCCCAACACCCCTTCCATCCAGGAATGACAGACCACAAGCATTTTTTTGTATATGTTTTTGTTTTGAATCTGAGCGGCTATTGAATATTATTATATGCTGTTTAAAGTCCACACATTCTGGCAAAAGTTAACAGGAATTCCAGATACTATCAGATATATTTAAACATGATGCTTGAATGGTCTTTGCAGCTGGTAGTTTATACATAAAATATGTTCAGCCAGCGATAGCATCCTTATCTAAAGACAGAAGCTAGCAAAATTTCATCCTGTGTGTGCTCTGTCAGATTGTTCCCTGGGACAGATGGCAGAAGACTTCCCATGACAAGTGTGAGATGCTATCTGGGTGTCATGGCAGTGGTTTTCTCATTGCCCTGGACAGAGCTCCCTGGCCACTCTCTTCATTTGAAGCATGCAAATGAGTAGAGGCAGATAGCAGAATGTGTGTGATCAATAAACTCATGTAATTAGAATCTTGCTGAAAGAAGAAGTCCCCTTTCAAAGAACCTCCTTGAGGGCTTGGTCCTTCTGCCTACCTGGGGGTTCACATTATTTCAACCTCTTGTATGTTTTCCCAAGTGACAAGAATAAACTGACCATACAAATGGCCAATTTTTAAAGGGCTGCCCACCTTATCCAGAATCAGGTCTTTAATCTCTTGACTCATGGAATCAGCTAGGAGCTCAATGATAAATACAAACCCAGAACCCTCTTAGGTACACTGTCTGCTTTTATCTGATCTCATCTTCCTGCTTCTAAAAGGCACTACCACTCAGCACATATAAACTTGCACACCCACAATGCAGAAGTTCCTCTTTTGAACCCATACACTGCATCACTTTTATACTCATGTGCACAGACACTTTCTTTGAACCAGAGGTCAAGGTTACATGTCCTCAAAGCCATCCCTGGATAAGTCTTTTCATTCAGCTTAGCCATTTATCCCTGACTAAAAATAGTCCCTTAAAGCATGTTGGCAGGTATTGCATTTATACACCTCTATAATTGTTCATACATACACACACACACACACACACACACACCCACGTAGACACAAGGTGTCCGTAAAGTTAATGTGCAATTTAAAATAGTGTGCAAGTTTTTAAAATGCATGCACACAAACTTTATGGACACCCTGTACATGGAGAAAAATCAATATATGTACATAGAACCTCCAGGATTTACCCCTTCCCTACACTGACCACCTCCTTAAGTGGACATGCACTACATGTATGTATCAATACAGTAGGCCTAGTTCCTTATGTGGACCATCTCTGTATGTTGACTAGTTTGTTACATATAGTTCCTTGGTGGTTTACTTTCAGAGGTTCTACTATAATATACATATAGGCTATCCATAAAGTATTCAGCCATGTATGTCTCTATTTTATATAGTGGCAAAAACATGTAACATAAAATTTACTGTCTTAGCTATTTTTAACTGTATAGTTCAGCAGTGATAAGTATATTCATGTTGTTGTGCAACCAATGCTCAGGACTCTTTCCATCTTGCAAAACTATAACTCTATGCCCATTAAACAGCTCTCTATCCCCCATTTCCTCAGACCTTGGCAACCAGTATTCTATTTTTTATCCTATTAACTTGATTATTCTACATACCTCACCTAGTGGAATCATCCAGTATTTGTGTTTTTGTGACTGGCTTATTTCATTTAACATAATATCTTTAAGGTTCCTCTATGTTGTAGCATATTTTAGCATTTTTTTCTGTTGTAAGACTGAATAAGATTGCATTGTATATATACCACATTTTGTTTATTTATAGATGAATGGATTAAGAATACTTCATCAGTTATATTAACTTCTTATTAGATGTATGATCTCCAAACATTTCCCCCCATTCCATGGGCTGTCATTTTGCTCTGTTGATTATATGCTTACGTTTTAAAAACTATTTTCCTGTACAAGCTTTTTGAGAGTAGATTCTAGGGCCTATTCATTCCTTTGCTGATATTCACACCAAATGTTTAGAAACTCAATAACTTGTTTTCAAAATTTATGTCATATGATAATGGTTCAACCACTTGTGAAATGTATACAAAATCACATTTTTCCTACATTTTCCCCTTTCAGCCAGAGTTACTATCTTCCTGGTGTGTTCAAATATTACCACTTGTGATCATCACATAGGCATATTTTTCTTCAAATACGTATGTGGCCTTGAAGGCATAATAGCTCCCTTGATACACCCCTGACTTCTCTCTAAACCTGAGAGAAGGAGGGTTGCTTAAAACATTGTACTCCAAGAAAAACAAACAAAAAAAATGGGAATTATTCATGAAAGATTTCCAGTTAACTGTATGTGGTTTAATTATAATGTGGATAGACTACATCAAAAGGAAATAATATAGTGGCCTAACTTCTAGAACGATGAAGTAGGACCTTCCAAAATCCACTCTTCCATAAGAAATGAGATTGAAAATCAAGTTTTTCAGAACTCTGAAAATTAACTAAAGACATATAACAATCTGGGAAGTATTTTTTTTTATAATTTTATTGAATCATAATTCTGTACATTGGTGCAATCATAGGGCACGATTCATATACATTCAGAAATGTTTTGATCGTACTGTTACAGATAGCCTTCATGGCATTTTCTTGATCACTATATAAAGA
>CAUYON010033081.1:0-19533 GCA_963573935.1 Arctocebus calabarensis | reverse complement strand
GCCTCCACCTCCCAAGTAGCTGGGACTACAGGCACCCGCCACAACACCCGGCCATTTTTTGGTTGCAGCCGTCATTGTTGTTTGGTGGGCCCGGGCTGGATTCGAACCTGCCAGCTCAGGTGTATGTGGCTGGCGCCTTAGCCCGCTGAGCCACAGGCGCCGAGCCATCAACGACATCCTTAACTCCATTTTTCATTTCAGGTGAAGGATCTGAGGCATATAGAGACCAAGTGACTTGCCTAACCTCGCACAGGAAGGAAGTAATAATTCAAATAGTGGGACTCCCCACATGTCAGAGCAAAACCGGGAGGAAGACTTCCCTAAGGCTGATGTGCTCTGGGGAAGGAAGAGGCCTAAGAATCAGGAATGTAACAATACTTGCTATGCATTCAGGCCTCCTTAGCCTAAAACCTGAGTTAGCAAAGGTCCAGTAAGGCGAAGAGCAATTTTGAAGCCCTGCTCCTCAAGGAGCATGGCTCAGGAATCACGTTCACCTGAGATAACCCAATGATGCATTTATTCTTCATAACGGATGAGTCACGGATTTAATCCATACAGTGAGTTCATGGTATTAAAACTAACTTACATCCACGTGTCTGTGCAGAGGCAGCTAAATCAGTAGGTGCTATTACGGAGTTAGTGAAACTAATTTTAACTTTAGCATATGTGTCATTTCTTTGGAGTTGTTTAAACCCAGGTACAATTACTCACTCGCCCAGGGAATTAGGCAGGTTATTTCATGCCATTTTTTAAAAGGTTGCAAAACTGATTTTTTATATTTGTTGCATATATGGTTGAATGAATGATAAAGGATTAATATAATATTAAGCATCATAAGATTAGAACTATCCATTAAAGTAATAATAATTAATCAGCAAATATTTTTTGAGTGTCCTTTCGGGGTTCCATGCTGCCTTAATCCTGAGGCTGGAAGGTTATTTAGAAAGGTCATTTGAGACTAGTGCTCTGTGAAGAAAGACCACTAAAAGTAATTACAATACATTATTGACCAATATTTTTTTCTTTTTTATTTCTAGCAGGCCCCATCAGGTTTTGAACCTACCAGCCCCAAAGCATGTGCATGGCGTCCTAACCACTGAGCTATGCGTGTCCCCAATATTTTGTAATAAATGATACAATGGGACTATGAGAAAAATGATTACATAGTTGGATGTCATAGCAATATTAAATCGTTAAAAAAAGTTTATAAATACTCTCAATTTTTGTGCTTTTCTCATTGCAACAACAGTTTTTGGATTGGCACTGGTTGATAGACCATACTTTGAGTAGTGCTTATTTTACAAAGGCAAGGCCACTTTGAAACTATCTCAACAGCTAAAAATTTAACTTTTGTTCCTTTTTCTTTCAAGTTTTCATTCTTTTTGCTAAGTCCAGTGCTTGATGAAATGGTTAAAGAAATTTCTTGATTTAAGGTAAACCATTCTTTCCCTAATTTAGACAAAAGGGAAAAATACTTCTTTCAAAAATCAACCTATAAAAGGTAAATAAAGAATGAAAAGAGAAAATATAACATAGTAACTCATATCTAAGGGGAAAAAATGTAGCCAAGGCTATGCTTGAAAGGAAGATTCACAAATGATCAGAATCCACTTTCAGAGAAAACCTAAGACTCTTCTAACCACAAAAGGAATATGTGACTTACAGATTTGCATAGATTGAATCTTACAGATTGAAGAAATCTATTTTTACAGAATTGTCCTTTCTGATACCACTTTTGATGCTTTGGCAGAAGTCATATTCACATACACTTTTTTTTTTTTTTAACTTAGGATAAAGTTAATGGAACATTTTGGCAATCCATAAGACAGGGCATGAGATTCAAGAGATCAAATTTTTCTTTTCCTTAGATACTTACCCAGGAGCAAAAGCCAGAAAATAAGGAAAAACAAAAACAAAAACAAAAAAAAGAACACGAGAAAAACTCAATTTTGTCTTCTTGAAGATGCTAACTACATAGAAAAAAAAAAAAAGTGAAATTCTAAAATCTCAACTTCCCAGAAATGCCTAGAAGTAAAATCTTCTTCACCCAAATCAGAAAATCTATATTTCACTTCTAATGCATGAATGCAGTTAAAAATGGAACCCACAAATAGGTAACATTTATCAGTTCATGTTGGTGATTAGGAAGAAGAGGCAAGTGTTTTGGTTGCCTATGGTTGCATAACAGTCCATCTTCAAAACTAGTAGCTTAAAACAGTAAGTGTCCTTGTGCATGATTTAGCAATCTGGGCTGAGATCCCCTGGGCAGTGCTGTGGGTCAGGCTTGGGGTCTGTCATCCTCTGAGGGCTCGAATGGGCCTATAACATCTAAGATGGCTTTACTTTGCCACATCCTGGGCTGTCTCACATATTCCACGACCTCCTTTCCACACACCTTCTTTCTTTAGTAGTAGTTAAACTTCCTTACAGCATGGAATCTGAGTTCCAAAAGAAAGAGTTCAAAGAGGAGAAGAGCTTATTAAGCCTGTTTGCATCATGCATGCTAATGTCCCATTTGCCAAAGCAAGTCATATGTCCACGCGCAGACTCACACCTGTTTGGATTGTTCCTTCCTGTGTGAGGTTAGGCAAGCCACTTGGTCTCCATCTGCCTCGGATCCTTCACCACACAGGATGAGAGGACATGCTTCTGAGCAGCATCATTCGCGGGGGCAAACAATCTCTTAGTCTATCATACTTAATAGAGAAAATGTAAAGGTTACATAAATACAAATTCTGTTTTTCTGAATAAGGTAACCTAGAAAACTGCTAATGTTTCAGAGTTTTGTAAGATAGCACCACCACAGTGTTTGGGGGATGTTTTTAATGGTTTGTGGGGTTATCTAAACTCACCAGATTAGGCCAACCCAGCCAATGGATTGGTCCATAAACGCATACTGAACACCGAGTCATTATCACCATACACAGTGGTGTGGAATGGATGTGAGGGCGATCCAGCTGTGACACCTGTCACCCCGTTGATGGCCACAGTTGACTCGACTGATCTAGCTGATGAGGTAGGTGTCCCCTGTCCCCTTTCTCCCTTACCCCTCCACTTGTGTCCCTTCCAAAGCTGTGTGCTCAGTGGAAGAGAATGACTTCCCCAGAGAAAGAAGGACTGTTATTTCATCAAAGGTATAGTGGTATCTGTGCTACTCTGCTAGAACCTCCAAACCAGCTCTCAAAGCAGCGTGAAAGGCATGTTTTTCTTGCATTTCAAGTACCTGCAGTGGAATTGGAGAACATAAATGTAGTCCCTGGATTACGGACAACTCGATTTAAGGACAACCTGACTTATGGCATTCTGTACTCACCAATGGTCCCCCAAGGCTTCCTAGAAGGATAATTTATAGTTAAATCATTAAATTAATAATCCAGAACTAGTTTCTTCCGTGCAGGTAAACAAAGCTGTGCAGTAGCAGTTCCCTGGCACAGCAGCTTTATGTAGCTGACGGAAACACAAGAACATGAAGATTCAGAAGATCCAGAGTCAGGAGAGTTCACCGTGTTTACGACAAAAGAATGAGCTGAAGCTTTGTCTCACTAAAGCGGATTTTGCTAAGCTTGGGGAGCAGGATCCGAACACTGAGCACTTTACAAAGGTTAACCGTGCAGTTAGGGAGAACACTGGCTGCTATGAGGCCATGTCTGATGAAAAAAAGAAAAAGCCTATGCAAACAACCCTAGGTTGTTTCAGAAATCAACTTCCGAGATAAGCTCCCTCCCCTAGCAACAGAATCAAATCCTGATTGTCCAGCACTCACTCTTTCCTCTTTAGTATCATCTCCAGCAAGTTGGATTTATATTGCCTTCTTATGTGTAGCTGTATGCAGTGGCTCACACCTTAGCACTTTGGGAGGATTGCTTGAACCAGAAGTTTGAGACCAGCTTCTGTAATCATGAGCTCTCATCTCCACTGAAAAGAAAAAAAGACAGAAAAAAAATTAGCCAGGTGTGGTGGTACACATTTATAGTCCCCACTGCTTGGGAGGCTGAGGTAGGAGGATTGGTTGAGCCTAAGAGTTGGAGGCTGCAGTGACCTTTGATGATGCCACTGCACTTTAGCCTGGGCAACAGAGAGAGATTCTGCCGGGAGGGAGGAGGAGGAAGAGCAGAAGAATGTGTTAAATAAGGACTTCCATTTGTTCTATGAACTCCTCAGTAGTACCAGGGTTGTTAAAGAGCATTAGGTGTTGAGAGATTTCAATGATTATGTGGTCTACAAAATGATCTGGTAGCTCTATACTCTATGGCAGTGATCTTCAACTGGTGTGCCATGGAAGGAAATTTTAAGAGATCAGTAATTAAATTGTTTTCTAAAGAAGTTCAAAGCCCAGTAAGTACACTCTTCTTTTTCGCTTTTGTTTTTGATCAACCTTATTTAAGTGTGCCACGGAAATTTAACTAGAGGTTGAAGTGTGCCTTGAGATTAAAAAAGGTAGAAAAACATCGCTCTAGGGCTTGAGCGAAGTTAATTCAATTTGAATTTTGACAAATCATTACCAACTTGCTGCTCTCTATAAGGCTCTTCTATGGAGATCTTAAAGGAAAACACCCTTGAGCTATCCCCTGTCCCCCAAAAGTCTCTAGCTTATATTGTTGAATAGCCCTTCACTGAGCCTGTTGGGCAAGTTCTTACCAAAACACATGCCTCTAAAGTGGTGTACTTTGGACACAGAAGCAAGAGGTGGTGTAGTTGATCCTAAGTGGTGACATATTTTCATCCTGCTTGTAGTGCTACCTCTTGAGGGCATAGACCTTATTCAATGGGACTCAAATTCTTAATCTTAGGGTGACCCTGAGGGGGAGATGTGAAAATGATGCAAAAGGATATTTTATAGGCTGCTTTCTAATTTTCACTCAAAATCTCTGCCAGATTAATTACTGTAATAACTTCATGTCAAGAGAAGGAAGGCTCCATTTCCTTAGTCTCCACTAAGCCTGAGTAAAATGACTTAATGACTCACTATGTTATTTTTGCTCATCCATAAAATGAGAATAATGGCTTTTACTCACATAACTTGCAGGCTACTCCTGGGCTAATTGAAAAAAAAAATGTCATTGTAAAGAAAAAGGTAACATTAGGAAGGTGTAGGCTTTCTTTTATCCTGAAACTACTGCTTGTAGTAACACACACTTAGGGTGGAAAAAGGAAGCCTCCTTAATAACAAATGTATAAAATTATCTGCTCTGCCCAACTGCATATTTCACATAAAGGCCAAACTGAAGCAAGAGCTGGAGAGGAAATTCACGCCGTTGGAATGTGAGTTCTTCACAGGGTCTTTGGCAGAGCTAACTACCAGGGAGTGCCCTAGTGGGAGGCACCATTGTCAAGTTCCAACCAAAGCCGAAATCTGCTTGCATTGAGCAAAAACACTGGATACAACCACACCGAGCATTCCACTCTGGTTTGGTTAACTCTGGAGATTCTGAGCTCAGAAGACGAAGTAGACGCAGGCCATGTGCCATGCCTGTATCACCACTTTCCAAGAAGCTCTTAGATCCGGGGATTTGGAACAGGGAGGCCTATGCTTAAGGAAGCAGGGGGAGGTGAACCATAATCTGAAACAGACACATGGCTGGATTCTGGATTCCTTAGCCTGGTAGTGAGAAATTGAGCAAGACCCTTAGCCTTGACTTCCTTATGGATAAACACAAGTAAATAGTGTTAGATTTGTGTTTCCCGATGCCCAGGGGTCGAGGGGTAATTCTGTTTTCCAAGTGACTAACAGAAACCCTGTCTTTATTTAGAGTCTGACAACACAGGCTAATGCAAGTTCACCCTCTTCATTTTGAACTGGAATGATTTCAGTTCATTGTGGTCACACTGATTATTTTGTGCTAATCAAAAGCCTAGGTTTTTAGTTATGTAGATCTTTAATAACATGGAAAATACTTGTTAAGAAATACAGTTGGTGAAACTCTTTCAAAGCAGGAGGTCATGGTAGAAAAGGTAGAAAAGTAATAAAAGGATTTTTTCTTGATGATAGCAGATTCTGGTTTCAAAAAATGCTTTTCATCTTAGGGTTTGCTGTGAAGCTAACCAGGGGGCAGCAGAACTTTATTCATCGTCTAGTACCTTCTGATTTTCAAGGCAGAGGCCTTATAAGATGTGTGGTGTTACAGTGAGTAGAAATGCCCTAAGTTTTTCTGTTTTGCTTATATTCTTTGTGTTGATGATCTATATTCTGTTGTTGGCCTAGAATGATGTCATTGTTGTTTTTTTGGTGAAGTGATGATCAAACAGGACAACTTATGCAACCTGATTATTAAGTGAACCCAAGCCACTGGCAAGTTATAGTGTAACAACACAATTTAAAGAGGAATATTATTAATAAGTAACACCCAGGGTTTCTGATCCCAGTTCATATTTCTAGGAAGACTTCAGAGGAGAGAAGGAGTATAGAAGACTTCAGAAAGCTGCCATATTGGAGAGAGGGTAGAAAAAGAAAGAGAAAACCTATGTTTTGACTAACAGAACCAACAGCCCTGAGTATAACGTTAGGCTGATCACTATCTCAATGGGACATTACTGAGCTGATTATACCCTTGCAGGACCCTTACTTTATCACGCTTGCATGTCTAGGTTCTTGGCTCTGGGGACATTCTTTTCAATGGCATGACAGGCTGCATTTCCATTTTAAGATCTGAATGACATAGCTATGCATGAATCGCTTATGAAGTATTGGGAAGCCAGCCAAACCCCGAATTCACTTGTGTTAGTTTGGGTTTGTTTATGTCCAACCATGCATGTCTGTCCCACCCACCACTCTAGAGTGAAGTAAACCAGTAGCTCCTCTTGTGCTTGGGACATGTCTGTAAGGCTTCACGCCACAGATGAGCCTCACCCAGGAGCTTTTCTCCTCTGTCCTCTCAGAGTACTTCTAGGACCATACACTGGGAGTCAGAAGTCCTGGATCCAGCGGATTATTCCAATTTTTCTTCAAACATAGGCAACTACTTTAATTCCTTTAAGCATTGTTTTTCCACCTTAAGACATAACAGTTTAATCTTGCCTCGGAAACACAAATGATCTGGCTGGGCACGGTGGCTCACACCTGCAGTCCTAGCACTCTGGGAGGCCAAAGCAGGTGGGATCACTTCAGCTTAGGAGTTTGAGACCAGCCTGAGAGAGACCGAGACGCAGTCTCTACTAAAAATAAAACAAATTAACCAGGCAGTGTGGTGGCACCTGTAGTCCAAGTTGCTCAGGAGGCTGAGGCCGAAGGTTCTTTGAGCCCAAGAGTTTGAGATTGCTGTGAGCTACGATGCCACAGCACTCTAGCCTGGGCAGTGGAGTAAGGCTCTGTCTCAAAAAAAAAAAAAACAAAAAAACAACCAAAACAAAAACTCAAACCCCCCCAAAACAGCTCGTGGTTTTTGTGTTTGTTTTTTTAATGTTTGAAAGCACTTGTTCACACATTACTCCATTTAAACTTTAGAACAACTTTTCTCCCCACGGTCTTGAATCCCCCAAAGCAGTGTTTTTCAACATTTTTTTTTTTAATCTCACAGCACACTTGAACCTATAAACATCCAAGGCACACTTAAATGATGTTAATTAAAAAACAAAACAAAACCAAGACTTGGTGCCCATAGCACAGTGGTTACGGTGCCAGCCACTTACACCTAGGCTGATGGGTTCAAAACAGGCCCAGGCCAGCTAAAGAACAATGACAACTGCAACAAAAAATAGCTGGGCATTGTGGTAAGCACCTGTACTCTCATCTACTTGGGAGGCTGAGGCAAGAGAATCACTTAAGCCCAAGAGTGAGAGGTTGCTGTGAGTTGTGATGCTACGGCACTCTACCAAGGGTGACATAGTGAGACTCAGTCTCAAAAAAAAAAAAAAAGTACAGAAAAGAATATACTTACTGTGCTTTGAACCTGTTTTGAAAATAATTAATGATCTTGAAAACTCTTCGCTACACACCTAAGATCTTACAGCACACTGTACCATCACTGCATCCAAACATCATCATTCTTATTCATCTTGATATCTTTGGTATCGAGGTCCTTGGAGGGTAGGTGTTCTCTGGATGTTTGTTTTAGATATGTAATCTTTAGAGACATACCTTTACTAGCAAATATTTACTTTAGATATGTAGATTTTATCATCGTTAAAGCTGTTCTCAGTGGGCAAACACACTTAGTGTCCTTCAGACATCACAAAGTTATTTTTAAAATGCATTGACAACAGGAAGTCAATGATAGTACTTATCCTCTGACTAGAGAATGTAATAAAATGCATCAGAGACAAATACTGTCGTTGTGCAATACAATACATTTGCGTGTCATGCTGTTAAATGTTGCCTTTTGTAGCAAAATGGGAACTGCTATGAGGAAAAGAGCCTGGATTTGAATCCAGGGATGGTCGTAGGGGCTGCTGAGGCTTCATCATCAGGACATCTCAGGGTCACAGCCTGGCAGTGTGGTGAGTTACTGGCCTGGGCAGAGAGCAGCTTTGTAAATTTAGCCTTTGCTTTCACTTTTGCATATGAGTAAAATAGTTTTGGAATCTCAGCCATTTGTTGAATGTTTTCCTTCAAAAAAACCCTTGTGTCTGGAAGGACTTTTAAAAGTATGCAAAATATTTTTTACTTTTTCCCATTCTTCTTTCATCAGTCTAGGGAAGACCATGTCACCTGGACAGGATTATTCGAGGCAGTGCTGGGCACTCATCCTGCTGACTTCTCAGAGTATTTTGAAATTTCTTATTAGGATGAAAACAATCTCCATTCATTACTGGAAAGGTTAAAAGATGTAGACAAGCAGAAAGAAGAGAAAATAAACAAAAAAATTCCTTTTCCTCACCCCCTCTTTCCACTTGAAAATCCTATTGTATAACTTTCAAAATCTCTTTTAAGTCTTACATGCATACAAATTCAAATACATTTTTATATTTAATATATATTTCAGTTCTGTAAACATTTTTACTCATACTTTATTTATTTATTTATTTATTTATTTGTTGGAGGCAAGGTCTCCCTCTATCACCCTGGTTAGAGAGCAGTAATGTCATCATAGCTTACTGCAACCACAAACTCCTGGACTCAAGGCATCTTCCTGCCTCAGTCACCTGAGTAGCTGGGACTACAGGCATGGGAGTGCCATGGGCCCAGCTAATTAATAACAATTTTATTAAGATGCAATTTAAGTATCATAAATTCATAAAGTGCACAATTTGGTGGTTTTTAATTCACAGAGTTGTATAACCATCAGAACTATCTAATTTCAGGGCACTTGTATCTGTCCAAAAGTGCCTATGGCTCAGTGAGTAGGGTGCTGGCCCCATTTGTTGACAGAAGGTGGCGGGTTCAAACCCAGCTCCCACGAAAAAAACTGCAAGAAAAAAAGAAACCCCATATCCAGTTCCAGTCACTCCCTGTACAATATATGGTCTTTGGTGTCTCGTTTCCTTCACATGGTATAATGTTTTCATCCGTGTTGTAAGCATGGACCAGAACTTCATTCCTTTACAGGGTGATTGATATTCCATGGCATGTAAATGCCACATTTCATTGATCCATTCATCAGCTGGTGAACATTGGGTTGATTTTACTTTTTGACTATTATGAATAATGCTATTCACATACAAGGATTTTGTGTGAATACGTGTGGAATTACTGGGTCAGATAATTACATTATATTTAAGTTTTGGAGGAAATGCCCCAGTGTCTGCATCATTTTACATACCTACCAGCAATGTGTGAGGTTTCCAATTTTTTCCATCCTCAACAATACTTGTTATTTTCTATCTTTTTGATTATAGCTATCTTACTGGGTGAACGTGCTATCTCATTGTGGTTTTGGTTTGCATTTCCTTGATGACTAATGATGTTGAGCATATGAGCATATTTTCACGGGCAGATCACCATAGTCACCTTTGAAGTACTTCCCTTGGGAAGCAGGGCACCGATGACATTGCCTAGTCTACACTTCAAAAGCAATTTTGGAACTCTTTTTCTGGATAGTTTCTTCATCAGAACTATCATAGTGCGGCACACAAAAAGCACACAACAACGACGACTACAACAACGAATATCACTCAGCAAGACACCATACGTTGGCAGGAACACAGCTGTGAGACGCTGATATACCAAGGGTATGAAACCTGACTGAGCTGTTTGTACAGTGCTGCCAAAGTCAGCTCACAGTGGTGAGTTTGTGAATTGAATTGTCAGACTCATGCTTTGCAAATATTTTCTTCCATTTTGGGGGGTTGTCTTTCACTTTGTCGAGGATACTTTTTCTTTTCTTTTCTTTTTTTTTTTTTTGAGACAGAGTCTCAAGCTGTTGCCCCAGGTAGAGTGCTGTGACATCATAGCTCACAGCAGCCTCCAACTCTCAGGTTCAAGCGATCCTCCTGCCTCAGTTTTTCTATTTTTAGTAGAGATGAGATCTTGCTTCTGCTCAGGTTGATCATGAGGTCTCAAACTCATGATCTCAAGCTATCCACCCACCGAGGTCTCCCAGAGTGCTAGGATTACAGGTGTGAGCTTTCATGCCAGGTCTTGAGGGTGACTTTTAAAGCACAAAAGTTTTAAGATTCAATGTGGTTCAATTTACATTTTTCTGTTATCGTTTGTGCTTTTGATATCTGGGCTGTCAATTTTACTTCATTGTTCTCCTAGGCGCCTGTGGCTCAAGCGGCTAAGGTACCAACCACATACACTTGAGTTGGCAGGTTCGAATCTAGCCCCGGCCAGCCAAACAACAATGACGGCTGCAACCAAAAAATAGCCAGGTGTTGTGGGGGGTGGGGGGCTGTAGTCCCAGCTACCTGGGAGGCAGAGGCAGGAGAATCGCTGGAGCCCAGGAGTTGGAGGTTGCTGTGAGCTGTGATGCCATGGCATTCTACCCAGGGCAACAGCTTGAGGCTCTGTCTCAAAAAAAAAACAAAATTATTTCATTGTTCTACATATTTATTTTTATGCCAGTACCACAGTCTTGACTACAATTGTTTTGTGTTAAGTTTTGAAGTCAGGAAGTGTGAGTCCTCTGAATTGTTTTGTTATCCTGGGTCCCTTTCCACATGAGTTTTAGGATCAGCTTGTCAATTTCTGCAAAACAAAACAAAACAAGAATTAAAAAGTATTTGAGATTTTTAGATGTTGAATCTGTAGGTTGCTTTCGGGAATATTGCCATCTTCACAATATTGTCCCCCAATCCATGAACATGAGGTGTCTTTCTGTGTATTTAGGTCTTTCCGAATTTCTTTCAAAGACGTTTTGCAGTTTTTATTGTATAAATATTGTACTCCTCTAATTGCTTGCAGCGGTTCTCAACCTGTGGGTCATGACCCCCAGGAACTGTATTAAAGGGCCGCAGCATTAGGAAGGTTGAGACCCACTGGGCCTTAGAGGGCTTATGTGGATCTGTTTTGGCGAGGTGTTCTGCGTCCAAGACCGAGCCTCAGCCTTGGCCTCTGTCCTGAGGACAGGGTGACGGAGTATCCTCATTTAGCTTATCTGTCAAATTTAGCAGACTAGGCAAGGCAAGGATTTCCTCCAAGGTACCTTTCCCGGTTGGCAAACCATAACTTGCACCATTGGGTGTCTTTTCAAAGTTTCGCCGCTGCCAGTTCTCTGGCTCTGTACACGGCAGAGATCACAGGTGCACGATGGGGTTAACGATTGGGAACCACGTCTTGGATGTAAGTAGGGCAAGTAGCGGCGGTTTCCTAAATTCTCTGCAAACCTCCTTCTTAGATCAGGAGCTGGCTTTTCTGGCCTGGTCTGAGACCGACCATCTGGAGAGGACGATCTGATTGCTGCCCTGGTGGTGGGAAGCTCGGCGCTCCGGGTTCCCAGCTCCGGCCGCCGGGGTGGGAGCCCGGGCACGCCTATCCCCTTTCCCGGGCGCAGAAGTTCGCAGCGCGCTCGCGGGGAGACGCCTGCTGCCGCGAGGCTGGGCGCTGTCAGTTCCTGATCCGGCGGTGCCCGCTGCCGCGGCGCAGGTTCCAGAGCGAAGAAGCCGCCCCTACGCCGCGGGCCGCGGCGCGTGGAGCGAGGGGCGCGGCTGCAGCGCCGCCCACACCCGGGCCGAGCTCGCTCCGGGCGCCGCGGGGCTGCCGCACGCGTAGGTCTGCGCGGCTACGGCGGGGATCGCGGGGCCGCCGGGCCGGGAGGACCCTCACCGAGGGATGGCAGCGGCCGCGCGCGGTCGGGACAGGGCATCGCGGCCGCTCCTGCTGCTGCTGCTGCTGCTGCTGCTGCCTGACGGGCGCGCGACCCCCAGGGACCCCGGGCCCGCGGCCGGGCTCAGCCTGCACCCGCCCTACTTCAACCTGGCCGAGGCGGCGAGGGTCTGGGCCACCGCCACCTGCGGGGAGCGCGGGCCCGGCGGGCGGCCCCGGCCGGAGCTCTACTGCAAGTTGGTGGGGGGCCCCACCGCCCCGGGCAGCGGCCACACCATCCAGGTAAGTCCTCGGAGAGAGCGCGGGTGGGGACACTGACTCTCCCCGCGCGGGCCAGCCCCCCTGGCTGACCTGGGCCCCTTCCCCACGCGGGCCAGCCATCCGGCCAGCGACCCCGGGGACGGAGCGTCGCCCTGGCACCGCGCCGCCAGGCGGGCACCGGCGCAGTCCGCGAGTAAACCGAGGCTGAGTCAGGTCCGGGCAGGCACAGCAGAAAGTGCGAAGCCGCAACCCCGGGAGGCGTGGGCAGTCGGCGCTGCCCGCCTCCATCCCCGCGTCCTGCGGCCGAGGCCCGGGATCCCCCCGGCTTCAGCGTCGCTCCTGCCTGGCCCTTCACCTTCCCGACCTTATTCGGACAAGTCGGTAGCAGTTACCTTCTGGGGTCTATTTTAAGAGAGAACTTTGAGGTTTTAATAGTAGTATCACTCCGATGTCACCGATAAGATTCACTCCGCCCCACAAGTGCCACCGTCCAGCCGGTCGTTGGGGCGAGTAGGACCTTAAGTGGACAGAGATAGAAGTGGCTTTGTGAGATCGAGTCTCACCTCCGCGGCTGCTCCCGCCACACTCGGCGGCGGGGAGGCGCGTACCCTGGCCGGGCGGAGGTTAAGAAACGTGCCTGCTTCCTCGGTGGGGCTGCAGAATTGGAGTCCAGGCCTGACTGGGGACGCCCTACGCTAAGCCCTAACTGCCTCTCCTGGAAAGTACTGCGGAGGAATAGGGAGGGTTGCCACAAGGGGGAGTAATTTCGAAGTTTGAAGTCTCCAAAAATGCAAGAATTGCGTTGGGTTAGTGTTTCCGAAACTCTTTTGATCGTGCACTTCCATAAATGACAAGTTGTCGAACATGTAGTGCTATATAGGGCTTATTTACTTATAAATTACATGCATGCATTACTATATTAATATGCTGAGCATAAAACACGCGCAAAGACATTTAAAAAATAACATCGATGAAAATACTTTTGATTTTCTTTACCAGCCCCCAAATAATTTTGCGTTCTCTCTTTTGTGATTGTGTATGACTCTTTATAAATATACCATATGCAAATGTACGTTTTACAAATGTAAAATTATTTTTGGCAAGTTTAGCACTTACCATACAAGGATCAAAGCTGGTTTTATATTAATACTTGATTTTAGAGGTTGCCAAGGCTGAAAAGATACCTCAAAAATATGTAGGTTGAATTGGAAGAACGCAGTGACTACTGAGTTCTAGACCAGCTGGAGTGGAGTGCAAAATGGAAATATTGGGAGACTTTGTTCAAAATTTATAAAATTTATTCCGGCAGAGCTTTAAACTAATGAGGGCACTTATAAGTGGGGGATACAGGTGACTTTCCAGATCTCATGCTGAGTTCACTAAATCATGGTACTCATATCTCTGTTCCATTCTTCAGTTATTCTAAAACTTTTAGAAGTAGAAACTTGGCCAGTAATTGTTCAACTCTTCAAGTTGTGGTCATTGCTTCCTATTAGGAAGGTGTTGCATTTTAATGTTTTAAATCCTCAAACTTTTTAAACAGGGGGCCAATTCACTGTCCCTCAGATCATTGGAGGGCCGGACTATAGTTTTAAAAAAAAAACTATGAACAAATTCCTATGCACACTGCACATATCTTATTTTGAAGTAAAAAACAAACTGGGAACAAATACACTTCACACCAAGGCATGTGGCCCACTGGCTGTAGTTTGAGAACCCCTGTTTTGAACAACAGATTCAGGCCAGGCTCAGTAGCTCATGCCTGTAATTCTAGCACTCTGGGAGTCAGAGGAGTGTGGATTGCTTGAGCTCAGGAGTTTGAGACCAGCCTAAACAAGAGCAAGACCCCATTGCTGCTGAAAAAAATAGAAAAATTAACCAGGCATCGAAGCAGTCCATAGCCAGGAGGCTGAGGCATGAGGATCTCTTGAACACAAGAGTTTGAAGTTGCTATGAGCCATGACGCCATGGTGCTCTATCCAGGGCAGTGAAGTGAGACTCTATCTCAAAAACAAAACAAAACAAACACCCCTCCCCCCAATGGATTCAATACTCACTTTAAGTCTTCTTCTGGACGATATTAAAATGTGTTAGAAAATTTAGTTTCTATGTTTTTATTTATTTATTTATTTTTGAGATAGCCTCAAGCTGTCACCCTGGATAGAGTGCTATGGCTTCACAGCTCACAGCAACCTCCAATTCCTGGGCTCAAGCGAGTCTCTTGCCTCTGCCTCCCAAGTAGCTGGGACTACAAGCGCCCGCCACAACGCCTGGCCATTTTTTGGTTGCAGCCGTCATTGTTGCTTGGCGGGTCCGGGGGCTGGTTTCGAACCTGCCAGCTCAGGTGTACGTGGCTGGCGCCTTAGCCCGTTGAGCCATAGGCGCCGAGCCAGTTTCTATGTTTTTAAAATGTGCAAATATGAGTATTTTTACAGTTGCATATTTCTATCTTTTCAGCAACAAGCAGTGGAAACATTTCTAAAGGTATTTTTCCGGATGCTCTTTTTCAGTATTGACTTTTGATACATTGTTAAAACAACACCTTTACTTTGATAGCACAGAGCAAGTGCCTTTATTGTTATATAAGTTCCTATCCAGTAGTGTATACTGGTAGCTGCTTGTCATCCTGGCAAAAGTCAGCAAACTTGGAATCTTTGTGGGAAAAAACCCATGTAAGTCATTTTCAAATTTAATAGGTTTTTAAAGTATTTTGCCATGAAATAATAGATTGCCCCATGTGGTCAAAAGAATTTCATGTAGCTGGGTAGGGTGGCTCATGCCCTTAATGTTAGCACTATGGGAGGCCGAGGTAAGAGGACCACTTGAGTTTAGGAGTTCGAGGCCAGCCTGAGCAAGAATGAAACCCCATACCTAATGAAAATAGAAAAAATTAGCCAAGCAGGTTGGTACTCATGTAGTCTCAACTGCTTGGGCAGCTGAGGCAGGAGGGTTGTTTAAGCTCAGGAATTTGAGGTTGTGATGAGCTATGATGATGTCACGTACTCTAGCCAGGATGAATGAATGAGACTCTGTCTCAAAAACAAAAAACCAAAAACCAAAAAAACAAAAGAAAAGAAAAAGAATTTCATAGTCTCTTCCCATTCTATATAGGGTGGTAACTGGGTTGTAACTTTTCTGCTATTTAGGAGCATAGAATCCACGTGTCCACTTAGCCTGGTACATGTAAATTGCTGCGTATCCTAGTAACCAGGACAGACACGCAGGACCACTAGAAACTTGTGACCAGCTGACCTGAGGTCTAGGTGAAGACCATCAGTCAATTTATGTATTACATATTAACAGAATGGAACATTCATTTTTCAGTAAAAAGGATAAATCAAAACTTTCATATTTCTTTCTTGTACCCCACTGCATTGCCTGGCACACCAACTTTGGAGTGAACTGAAGGATACATGTGGAAAGACCTAAGGGAAGAGTCATGTCTTGATGTGCTCACATTGCTAGTAATATCGATATTATAACTTGAAAATTGATACTCAATCATTAATTGTTAGTAGATTAAAAATATTATTAGGAATAGGGAATAAAGACTAGACAAAGAGAGACAGTTATGGGGACTCTGATTCGGGCTGATTTTCTTGGCGCTGAGCACAAAGTGTGAGATCTTGTCTCTTTAATATAATTTATAGCTTTCATATGAAGGCGATAACTCATTTATAGCACAAGAATATAGGGAAAGGGGCACGGGAGGGGTGGGAAGGGAGGAGGATGGGATAGAGGGAGGGTAATTGGTGGGATCACATCTATGGTGCATCTTAGAAGGGTACAGATGAAACTTACTAAGTGCAGAATACAAATGTCTTCATACAATTAAAAAACATATATATTTCTGCAGCCTGGTGGTATGTTGTATACCCCGCCTCCCCTCGGCTCAGCAATTGGCTGAAGTTTGAAGCTGCTTTCTGCCAAGGCAAGGTTGTGTGCTCTGGGGAAATGGTTTATGAAAGTTAAAGATGGAAGTTCTTTAAACTTTGTCCAACTCAGGAAGATTTACTCTGGACCAGATAAGGAGAAGAAAGATCTCTTTTCTTCTGTTACCTAGATTAGGCCAGAGGAGTCTACCTGTTTAAACACAAGGCCGTCAGAATATTAAAACGTCACATCTTTGGTGTGTGACTGTGGGTCAGCTAGGATTTGGTCCTTGAGTCAGCCTCTGATTGGCTTCCTTATCAAGACTGTGTTTACATTAAGACCATGATGCTTTAAAGCAGTAAAAAACAACAAATAAATCCTCGCAATTAACATAATCAAGCACACAGTCTAGTTAGTAGAAATGCAAGAGCAGCAAGAACCTTGGCGGGATTGTTTGCCTTGCTTTCATAAAACTTATGACTGTAGGGCGGTGCCTGTGGCTCAGTGGTTAGGGCGCCGGCCCCATATACCGAAGGTGGTGGGTTCAAACCCAGCTCTGGCCAAACTGCAACAATAACAACAAAAATAGCCGGGCGTTGTGGCGGGCGCCTGTAGTCCCAGCTACTTGGGAGGCTGAGGCAAAAGACTCGCCTAAGCCTGGGAGTTGGAGGTTGCTGTGAGCTGTGTGACGCCATGGCACTCTACCGAGGGTTCTAAAGTGAGTCTCTGTCTCCACAAAAAAAGAAAAAAATTATGACTGTGGCACTGATGTATAAAATAAATACAGAGCCAGCCTGATACTCGGGATGGCATACCTGAAGCCTCATGAAAAAGTGTGTGTCGCCTCCTGAGCCCTGCTGCTCTTAAAATTATCTCTTTATCTGTGTCTACTATTTCTCTCTACTAATAGTCTATAACTCCTACTAACAATTTCCTTCTGTCTCCTCACACCACTGGGCCACAAGGAAGTAAACCCACTGTGTGTCGGGGCTGGTCTGCGACAGTGAACTGTTCTAATTATGGGAAGAGTTGGAGGAAGGTGTCAAACAGACCTTCAACTGTCTCCCCTCCCCCAGGTTTGCCCAGGGAGGTTGACCCTCTTCAACTGGTATTTGTCTTGCGTCTTCATAGGTTGGCACTATTGTTCTGGAGGCCCAGAAAAGCACGTTTCCTGTTGTAATTGAGTTTCCAGGGCAGGTCGTTACACACAGGCTGCTAGTCCTGGATGGAGTAGGGAGTGACTTTCTGAAGTCACTGAGCAAACTGCTTCTCTCGGCCAGGCTGCAGAAAGAGAATGCTATCTGCTATTATGCCTTATTCTCCCATCAGCATATGAGGTAAACAAAAGCCCTGCTGTGGGATTGCAAACCAGTGCAGCCTTTTTGGAAAGAATCTTCAAAGAGCTAAATGTAGACCTTCCATTTGATCCCACAATCCCATTACTAGGAATCTACCCAGGAGAAAAAAAAAATCATTTTATCACAAGGTCATTTGCACTTGAAATGTTTATAGCAGCTCAATTCACAATCACCAAGATGTGGAAACAGGTGCCCATCAACCCGCAGATGGATTAATAAACTGTGGTGTATGTACACCATGGAATATTATTCAACCATGCAAAAGATGAGGACTTCACGTCTTTTGTATTTACCTGGATGAGGTGCAGAACATTGTTCTTAGTAAGTATCTCAAGAATGGAAAAGCAAGTATCCCATGTATTCATACTAATTCATACTAATTGAAATTAGTAGATGAACTACTATAAGCCCACACGAGAAAAAAAAAATCACAGTTAAACTCAAGAAGTGGGGGAGAAGGGGAGAAAGGGGATGGGTAAACTCTCACATAACGGCTACAATGTAAGGGTATACGTATATACGGCACACCTCCTAGATAAGGGTTCAAGTACAATCGGATGTTACCTAGCAAATGCAAACAGGGTAATCACGTGTGCCTTTATATTAATGATAATGAACAAGCTCTGCTGAATGGTGCTGTCGGCTTTCACATATGAGAGTGTGCAAGGATATACTAGTTGCTGATGTGAGAGAATCATGTTGGAGACGAGAAGGGGAAGCTGAATTGCAGAGGCTGGAATATTACACACTCATTCAAGCCCGGTATGGGCAGCAGCTTGCACAGATTTGCCTCTCAGAAAAGTGAGAGGTGGTGGGAGAAGGATGGGCGAAGAGATGAGCATTTAGGAGTAAGCATTTGGTTGTATCTGAGAGCTGACCATCTTGAATCTGCCTGTGGATAGCTGAAGATAGGAAATAGAGAAAAGTTAACTAAATTTTTTTTTTTTTTGGTGAGACAGAGTCTCACTTTGTTACCCTGGATAGAGTGCCATGGCATCATCATAGCTCACAGCAACCTCAAACTCTGGGACTCAAGCAATCCTTTTGCCTGCCACAACAGCCAGCTATTTTTATTTATTTTATTTTATTTTAATTTTTTTTTTTTTTTTTGGAGACAGAGCCTCAAGCTGTCACCCTGGATAGACTGCTGTGGCATCACAGCTCACAGCAACCTCCAATTCCTGGGCTCAAGCGATTCTCCTGCCTCCGCCTCCCAAGAAGCTGGGACTACAGGCGCCCGCCACAACGCCGGGCATGTTTTGGTTGCAGCCATCATTGTTGTTTGGAGGGCCTGGGCTGGATTCGAAACCACCAGCTCAGGTGTACATGGCTGGTGCCTTAGCCTGTTGAGCCACAGGCGCTGAGCCGGGGTCTGTTCTTATTTCATCTTTACCATTTCTGATTGATGAAATTAGAGATTTTACTCCTTTTTTTCTGATTAGATTAGCCAAAGGTTTATCTATTTTATTGATCTTTTCAAAGAATCAACTTTTTAAAATACTTTTATTAAATCATAATTGTGTACATTGGTGCAATCATAGGGCAGAATGTGCTTCATATACAATCAGAAATATTTTGATTGTACTGTTAGAGATAGCCTTCATGGCATTTTCTCAATCACTATATAAAGACATTGATACTCTACATTTAACAAGTTTCACCAGTACCCTGCTAAGATGCACTGTAGGTGTGATCCCACCAATTGCCCTCCCTCCACCCATCCTCTCCTCTCCCCTCCCCTCCCTTTCCCTTTTCCCTGTATTCTTGTGCTATAATTGGGTTTTAGCCTTCATATGAAAGCTATAAATTAGCTTCATATTAGGGCTGAGTACATTGGATACATTTTTTCCTATTCTTGAGATACTTTGCTAAGAAGAATATGTTCCAGCTCCATCCATGTAA
>CAUYON010033080.1:0-17415 GCA_963573935.1 Arctocebus calabarensis | reverse complement strand
GGGAGACACAGAAGCTGCAGAGACGCCAGCAGAAGAGGACGTTGGGTGCTGATAAGGCAGCTGGAGTCATCGCAGCGGGAAAGTGCCCAGCTGTGCTGGGTGGTGTCGCCAGCGCTGGGAGGGCTGTCACCACGTGCATTTGTAATAAGAATAAGAAATAGACCCAGACTGGCTCTTTTTTCATAAAGCATGATTAAAACATGAGAAAACAGTAAATGTATTGATTTTGTGTGATTTTACTATTTTGATTATATGATTTTATTCTCTAATAAAAGCTGTACAAGAAAGTAAAGCATATGTCTTACCAGTACCAGAGACCTCGTTGCTCATGGGGACACCTCCTGTGGTCACTGGTTGGATACTGTCCCTTGACTGGTCAGCTGACAGAGAGACTCTGCTCCCTGTGTGATCCCAGTTACATACACTGCTAACTCTGGTCTAGTCAGATTCAGAGACGGAAAACAGCATTTCTCAGGTTACCACAGGTTGGGGGAGTGGACAATGGGAAGTTAGAGTTTAAGAGGCGCAGAGTTCCAGATTGGGAAGATGGAAAGTTCTGGAAATGATAGTGGTGATGGCTATACAACAGTGTGAGTGAATTTAGTGCTACTGAATTGTATATATTTTGAAAAGGTTAGAATGGTAAATTTTATGTTAATTATCTATATTTCAATATATTTTTTAAAAACAAAGAGAAAAACCTCTGTAAGGTGACCTCCCCCCCCCCCCCCAAGTAACACACTGGTCAGCACCCGGCGGTGGTCCCCATAGGAACCAGGCCTGCGGTGCTGATAAGACAGTGGTGCATGTCCAGTCTGTGAACAGCAGGTCAGCTTCAGGAGCAGTCATGTAGGGAGGTGGTCAGCTGTGAAGGCTCTCATATATAAATTTAAAAATATTTATGGACATATGCTATTCATATACTGCTACTTTTCAAATTTTATGGCTAATACATATTTGAATGATAAGATTATATGGTAAATGAAAACATTTTAATTTTTGATATTACTATAAAAAGCACTGTATTCAGGAATAAAGGTAAGTTTAGTTGAATTCTTGATTGATTGATTAATTTAAATTTGTACCTTCATATCCTTCTGTATATTATGTCTTAGGCCTTTTCCCCAGAGATAGTGACGCTCTCATCATGGACAGGGCAGTTCAGTTTTCATCTAACAGCTTATTCCCATTTGTCATCACTCCTTAGGTTTCCGGGTCTCTGTTGTGGATTTGGGGGAGACCCCATGTCATCCACGACGGTAGTGTAACAGTTATGTCGTCCAGGCCGTGTCTACCTGTGGACCCAAGAGGTTTTCTGGAAGGACTGAGGGAACAACCAGAAACACCTGGGCCGTCCCGGTGCTCTCCCTGTGGTCTGAGTGTGGTCAGTGCGCTCACAGTGTGGCTCCCTGGTGTGCTCACTGCGGTCAGAGTCGTCAGGGTGTGCTCACTGTGATCAGAGTGTGGTCAGTGTGCTCACTGCAGTCACTGTGGTCAGGGTGTGGTCACTGCGGTCAGTGTGGTCACTGTGGTCAGGGTGTAGTCCACGTCTGGTCACTGTGGTCAGGTTGTAGTTCTGTGGTCTGGTCACTGTGGTCAGGGTGTGGTCACTGCAGTCAGAGTGTGGTCCCTGTGGTCAGGGT
Organism: Arctocebus calabarensis; assembly: GCA_963573935.1. Lineage (NCBI taxonomy): Eukaryota > Metazoa > Chordata > Mammalia > Primates > Lorisidae > Arctocebus > Arctocebus calabarensis. Next base: position 15,772 of record CAUYON010033080.1, on the reverse strand, counting down.
GTGGTCACTGCGGTCAGAGTATGGTCACTATAGTCAGAGTGTGGTCAGGGTGTGCACACTGTGATCAGGGTGTGGTCAGTGTGCTCACTGCGGTCAGGGTGTGGTCACTGCGGTCAGGGTGTGCTCACTGCAGTCACTGTGGTCAGGGTGTGGTCACTGCGGTCAGGGTGTGGTCACTGTGTTCAGGGTGTGGTCACTGCAGTCAGGGTGTGGTCAGTGTGGTCACTGTGGTCAGGGTGTGGTCACTGCAGTCTAGGTGTAGTCCGCGGTCCAGTCACTATGGTCAGGTTGTAGTTCTGTGGTCCGGTCACTGTGGTCAGGGGGTGGCTCCACCCCACAGGCCATGGTGGCCGTGCTCAGGGCCCATGGAGCCAGGTGCACCCCATGCCTCCAAGCTACGTAAGGGCAGTTTCGAGGCATCAGGACATCTGAGAAATATGTTTCTGGCTTTTGTGATCAAGCAAATTTATTAACAACCATGAAGCCACAGTAATTTTGAATAAATCATGACATGCTGATTTATTTCAAAAGATCCATATAGCAGTAAACAATATCATTTACATTTAATTAGTTTTATTGAACCAAAGGCAGTTTTATTTGTAATGAACCACATGTTATGATTAAGGATGTATTTTAATGACCTTTAAGTAATGTGAACAAATGTTGCCCTTGACCTAATAGCAGAGGCTTTTCTACATTATTGAAAACTTCAGAATGATTTTTAAATTATCATGAAAAGCTTCGATGACATTCTCATCACTGAGCCATTATTCAGCTGTTTGATGTCTACTACACTAGATGAAGTGCACCCCTCTCCCGGCTCCTGTGCACAAAGGAACGAGCTTGTTGTCAGCTCGCTCTCATTTCGTATTTCAGAAGGTAGTTGTCTCCTGTAAGAGCATTTCATGTAGTGAAAGCACTAACAGTGTGGTATTGAATAAACGTTGCCAGCCCCGCCCTGCCCTGGAGCGTGTGGCTGCTTATCAGTTGTCCTAGCAGCACATGGGAGTCCCAGTTGTTGTCCAGGGTACTTTTCTTGTGTTAATGAACTTGAAAATAAATTTTTGTTAGTTAATGTGTAATGTGAGCTGCAGTAACAGCTCCACTGAGGCAAGCTTGTGTGCTTACCTCTCCCCGTAGTCCAGCCTGGCTCTTTAGAAACCTGAACAGGACTTTGTAGATGTGAGCAGCCCTCAAAGGGGCTGCGGGCTGGGGAGCGGGAGGCCCTCTCTGCCTGCCTTGTTCCCCGTGGGACGCGGCCCTTACTGCTGCTCTGCCATTTCCGGGCTTGGTGGCAGCTGCCTTGGGGAGGGGGGTCTCCGTGGCTCCCCTGGCCGGCCTCAGCCTCTATCCCTGCAGAGGTCTCCTCACTGGAGGACTGTTTCCTTAAATATTCTGAGAGTAATTTTTGGAGGCTCACTTTTGGGCTTCACCTTATTCTGTTTTGGAATTACCTCATTCTGTAGCTTAAACCACTTTCTGCTAGAAGAACTAGGGTGGTTTCTGTTTTTGTACGGAAATGTGACAAAAAATACTTCAAGAAAGTTTTTTTCACTCTCATTCAACACTCCAGAGGTGGTTTGGCACAAGACTGGTTGGGCAGCTGTGTCACCTCCCAAATCGCTTTACAGGATGGGTCCCAGGGTGCCTCACCCCCTGCTGCAGGAGAGGGGAAGGAAGGGCCACTGTTGGGTGCCAGGGGCTGTCCTCTCTCCAGGCTGGCTGCTGGAGGGAAAGGAAGGGCGTGGAGTGCTGGAAGTCTGCAGGGCGTGTGGCTCTGCTCTCGCCTGCGGGCCACAGTCTGCCACACAGTCTGGACCAGCTGCAAAGAAACCTGAGAGATGTGTTTTTTAGGCGGGAAGTTGATGGTTCACCAGGGACTCAGAAGGTCTGCTTTAAAAAGAAATTTAGGAATAAAGCTGAAGATAGTTTCTGCCACACCATTTCTTCTTTTCTTTTCCCCTTTTCTATTGAGAGTTTTTGATTTCTTCTTAACACTACTTACTGAATGGAGTGCACTAAAACTGTTGGGTCAGTTTTCTCAGAGGATTTTGTTGCTCTGAACACAGGATGCCTCCTTTAGAGTTATTGTTCTCCATCAATTACTTCTCACTTGTTCTCCAGGAACTCTAAGTAGCTTACAACTTTGTATGTTCCTGACTCATGTACATGAAGATAGGAAGGAATCAAATGTGCAGAAGTAGTAAATATGTCTTTTAGAAATGAAAGAAGCCATATCAATCTTAGACCATTGTGTGCTGTCTGTTAAAGAATACCTATAATCCTAGCACTTTGGGAGTCTGAGGTGGGAGGATTACTTGAGGCCAAGAGTTCAAGAACAGCCTGGGCAACATAATTAGATCCTATCTCTACAAAAAAATAAAAGAAAATTAGCCAGCTAGAGTGGCACACACCTGTATTCCCAGCTACTTGGGAGACTGAGGCTGGAGGATTGCTTAAACCCAGGATTTTGAGCCTGCAGTGAGCTATGATCATGCCACTGCAATCTAGCCTGGGAGACCGAGCAGGACCTTGTCTGTCAAAAAAAAAAAATACACACATCAAAACTCACCCCACTTTTACCCCCACTTAAAAGTGATTGGGCGTGATAAACAACCCACCAGCCCCATTTACAGAAGAGATCTACTGAAAAAGAGTCCCGTGTAGCATGCACCCCACCCTGCCACCTCTGACAGGCCCAGTGGAGTGGCGTGCGTGTCAGGCGTGTGGGCTGTGGGTGTCCGCGCCTGTGTGACCTGCAGGAGCTGTGTGCAGAGCCCAGGAGGTACATGTGATCTGGGCACCTCCCAGTGGCACCTTCCGCTGGGCGGTGGTCGTGTGTTACAATCAAAACCATGCCCCTGTTGGGTTAAAACAACATTTTTTAAGTTATTTTCCATCCTAATTTGTGGTGTTGGAACACAAAATCTAAGAATGTCAATCGGAACATTTTTGGTAAATAATACATAAAAATATAAATTGAAATATTTCCAGGTTAAAACAAAAGAAAAATTTCCCAGTAATTTTGCTCAATTGTGACATTATAATTAATTCACGTGTTCTATGTGTTTCAGGATCTTTTTTCTATCAGTGCTTATGTTTATGCTCAGAAGCCGCAACTGGATATTCATAGTTTCGAAGGCACATTTACTAGGGTAAGTTCAATTTCTTGTTCAATACCAATATATTCTCTGTGTGTGCAAGTTAAAAGTAGCATACCTTTATTTTGAGAGAGCAATTCAATTGAGAATAAATTCAAGTAGCAGAAAGGGAAAACCTTTGCAACTTACTAAATTTTCTTTCTTTCTTTCTTTCTTTTTTTTTGAGACAGAGCCTCAAGCTGTTACCCTGGATAGAGTGCTGTGTCGTCACAGCTCACAGTAACCTCCCATTCCTGGGCTCAAGCGAGTCTCTTGCCTCCACCTCCCAAGCAGCTGGGACTATAGGCGCCTTCCACAACGCCCGGCCATTTTTTGGTTGCAGCCGGCATTGTTGTTTGGCGGGCCCGGGCTGGATTCGAACCCGCCAGCTCAGATGTACGTGGCTGGCGCCTTAGCCCGTTGAGCCACAGGCGCTGAGCCAACTTACTAAATTTTCTTTCTACATTGTGTTTTTGGATACGTTCATTGTGGTTATCTAATTTTTTAGCATATTCACAGTTGATAAGATCTTTAGCTCCTAAAATATTGTGAGTCTGAAAAGTGAAGTAATTTAATTATTTCTGTTTTGACTGGTTGGTTGGTACCCTGTGGTCCCCATATTCCATGTAGCTTTTTTGTTAATTGGCTGAATGAATACATATATATATATGTACATTTTTTATAAACATGTATATTTTTGCCACTTACTTCCAATTATTACCAAATTTTGCTAAAGCTTAAAGTCCCCCGATGCTGACTAAATAAGAGTTTGAAGGACTGAACAACTTTATTTTAAGAGCTTATAACTGATATATAGTCTTTGTTATGAAGAATTTTAATTTATAACAGTAGTTTAATTTTAATTGCTATAATTGTGTTGAAAAGATTTGTGTTGGTTCAGTCTCCTTTGTTTTACTCTTGGTCACCAGGCAAAGGTTGGCAAGTGGCTGTCGTTACTTGAGAAGCACAGAGCTCCAACAGTGGGGCATTAGCGTGTGGACCATGGGGTGTGAGTGAGGGAGCCTGTGAGGGTGCCTGCCATAGCTGCCTCTTTCTGAGTGCTGCGCACAAGTTCTTACAACATTCTCCTGGACACAGGAAGGAGAATGTCCTGGTGATTCGTGCTGTGGGATGAGTTTTGGAACATATTTATATCTTTTAGTGTTTTTATAAAAGTATTTATTATGACAATAGCATGTTCTTATTAAAGACAATTTAACAGATGAGAATAAATGTTACAAAAAGTTTCCCTTAATACAATCTATTAAGAATTTGGAATATAATTTCTTTTTTGCTTTCCTTTTCTTTTCTTTCTCATTCCTTTCCAATTTATATTGCTTACAACTTGCTAAAAGTTGGGCATGTTTGCTAGGCCATGTGTGGAAGTACATGAAGTCAGTGAGCAGAGCAGCTTGGCTGCGCTGCCGGGGTTGGAGGGGAGTGTGTGCCTGAGCATGTGGGTGTGGGGGGCTGAGTGGGGTGCAGGGCACAGGTAGCCAGCTGCACCTGGAAGAAGCCATTTAAGGGTTATCAGCTTCACTCTGGGAGGCAGAGGTGGAAGGATCATTTGAAGTCAGGAGTGTGAGACCCAATCATTAGTGAAAAAAACAGAAAACACCAGCCGGGCTTTGTGACAGGCCCCTTTAGTCCTAGCTATTGCAGAGGCTGAGGCAGGAGGAAAGCTTGAACCCAGGAGTGTTTAGGTTGCTGTGAGCTGGGATGACACCACAGCACGTGGGTGACAGGGTTAGACTATTGTCTCAAAATAAAAAGATCTTTACCTAAATGGTACTATTAGTGTTTTTAAAAGATTCCCTTAAATGACCTGGTTCCCTAAGGATGATGGTGGCCATCTTGGTTACTGCCTCAACAGCCTCCCGAACTGTGCAGGTCTCCTGGGAAAATAGATGAGGGCACCCTGGCTCCTACATGCAGCATAAGTGTGAAACAGAAGAAAGATTTTTAATTTTGAGACATACACAGAGGGTGCCAAAAAAATGTACACACATTTTAAGAAAGGAAAAAACTGTATTAAGATTGTGGTACTGAAATCATGTTTGACTTCTGCAATAATAAGAGATACAAGACACAATATACAAGATAACAAACTTCGTTACATATTGACTACTATAATTTTAATAGTCTTTTTCCTTTCTTAAAATGTGTGTAATTTTTTGGCACCCTGTGTATATATCGATAAAAATAAATGAATGAAAATTTATGAATTAAGCAAATAACAATACAGCAAAGTGAACAGAAAGAGCAGGGGGCGAAAGAACATTGAAAACTAAGGTTGTATAACTAGAAGACTCCGTAAACCCAGATAGCACTTTAGGAGGATAGGTGAATCTATAGCTACTTAAGGAAGAAAAAGAAAAGGAAGAAAGCACATTAACCCCAAACAAAAATAATGAAATAATCCTTGGAACAGAAAAGCTTACAAAGTCATAAAAGACTACTTCTTAGCACCAGTATAGTGCAAATAATTTTGAAAAACCAAAATGAAGTGGATCATTTCCAAGGATGGTGTGATTCACCAAAATTGCCTGTTAGCGGCAGAAGATACAGAACAGACGAATAACCACAGTGGAGATCAAGTTAAGGAACTATCCCACCCATAACTGAATAAATAAGTCAGTTGAAAAGGTCTCACGGGCGTCCTGGCTCTACTGAGACTGCTGTGGGACACGCCATCCTGGGGTCTGGGCTCTTCCCTCAAATGCTAACAGGTGAAGGCCTGATGGGAGGGCACCCTCTCTGCCTAAGCCTTCTTCAGCAAGGGACAGAGAGTGCTCAGCCCACTTTCTTAGAAAGGGCCCTGTGGTGGGAAGTTGTGCAGTGTCGGGTGCACAGATGCCCTGAGTTCCGCTGTTGCCCAACGGCTCCTGTGGGACTGAGCTGATCTGCTGAGCAGCACACCCTGCACTCCCTCCTGCTTTCTCATGTCCCCAATGGTGTTCCCTGGGGCCATCCCTCTACCCCCACATAAACTACAGGCCCTACAAGAAAACCCAAACTATGGTGCTCGGTCCTAGAGGTTGTCCTTGGAAGTAGACTCTTAGGGACTTGGGTCGCTCGCTTCTCCCAGGGCCAACAAGTGGGTGGTGACAATACCTGCAAGCTCTTCAGTGTGGGGACTTGAGAGGGTCCTGATGGACGGGGTGCATGGCTTACACAGAGGCTGTGCTGCTAGAAAGATCTGGATTAGATCTGGAAAGATTTCGTGGATTAGGGAGGACCGTGCTGTTACTGGCCACGAAAACTGTGATGGGAGGAGGGGAAAGCCCAAGACTGCTCCTTGCTCACTGCAGAACAAAGGTCCCCAGGGCTGTCCTCAGCTGGATCCTGATCTTCCCCAGCTGGAAGGGGGTGGCAGAATTAGTAAGGTGAGCTCCCTGTGTGTAGGGCACAGATGGGCCAAGAGTGGTGTTCTGCGACGCAGAATTGATCAGTAAGGAGGTAAGTTTCCTACCCCCAGGGCACTGTAGGGAAGCAGTGGTGTTCTGCAATGTGGAATTGTAGATGGTGCCCCTGACAGGGGCTTCCACATTCTCCTGGATTCTTTTGGTCTTCAGAAACTACCTTTTACAAATTGGTAGGAAAAAAACAAAACAACTGAAGTCAAATCTCAGTGTGCCTAAAGTAGGGATGGCTTGTGTCATGGGGGCAAGAGTGATTCATGAAAGAGCTCCAAGTACAATGTTCCTGTGGGAGCTGGGAGGAGCCCTAGAAGCTACCCAGCCAGGACAGGTGTGTGAAGCTGGGACAGTCCCCTAAGCCAAGTCTTGACCCTCCGTAAGGTCACCTGGGCCTCACAAACCATGATGGCATCTCAGTCCATTCAGGCTGCTGTTTGGGTAACTTGTAAATAACAGAAATTTACTTCTCGCAGTTTTGGGTCCTGGGATATCTAACGTCAAATCAGATTTGGAGTGTAGGGAGGGCCTGCTCCTGCCTTGCAGGTGGCATCTGCATGGTGTCCTCGGGCGTGGGAGGGAGAGGCAGCTATCTGGGGCCTCTGTGATTGGGGCACTGTCCCCATTGGTGAGTGCTCCAATATAAGCAGCTCTGACAAGTCCCCAGCCCACAGGAGTGTCTCCCGAATGCCGTCACCGTGTGAATTTGCCGGACATGTTGAGGAATGGGTGGAAGGCTGAGACTACTCAGAGTTTTGCATTTGGAATGAATTTATTAGGGTGGACCAGAGAGCCTGCCAACCAATGACGTTCTCCAGGAGGGTGTGAAGAATAGTGCCTTTTTCAAGGTGGTAAGGAATGTAGTACCAGATATGACACAAGCATTGTCATGAAACCACGATTGTCGATCTTTTGAGTCAGAGATTGTTGGTGGGAGAGCGGATATGGAGGGCTGTCTAGTGTGGGTGCCAGTGTGGGACCCTGGAACACCACGGCCAGGTCTTACCAGTCCACGACTACTGGCAAGGTGACCATAACTAAAAGGATATGAGGGGTGGGAGCAACAGACCCGACTTCCCCAGATCTGTGGTGTTGGCTCTTCAGCTTTTGTTCCAGGGGTCCCCTTGACTGGCAGAGAAGCATGATGCTGGGCAAAGAGGCGAATCCAGATTCCGGTAGTTACCAGGTGAACGGTCTATATCCACACTGATAACAGATTCTCAGACTCCATTCTCTTAGGGTCAGGGCTTCAGGCCAGGTAATAAGTACAGGTAATTTTCTTAATAATATATGAGAAGTAATATAATATTGATTCAGAGTAATCGAACAAGCTGTGGATGTGTATTGTAATTCCCAACCACCTGAGGAAGAGAGGTCATGAAAGTGGAGTCAGCTAGTCCCTGCTCCTGCCAAAAAGACAGGAAAAAGCAGCCAGACAGGTGTGACAGATAAACAGGAAGATGACTGACTCAATAATTAAACATAAATGGGACTAAACTCTCCAATTAAAAGGCAGAGTGTCAGTCTGGATCAAAATGTAGTATTCTTAAACTAATAAAAGTAGTAAGTAAAATGCAAAGATGTACAAGAATAGGTTCCTTCTTCCTAATCTACAAATTAAATGGATGTACAGAATACAGAATAATACATGACCTTCTGGATCCCTGAGTGCAGCCTTTTGACTGAATCCAAATTTTTACAAATAAATCCTTTTAATAGAGGGATTTGTTCTGTGAAATCTATATTTGGTTGAGGGGCTGTACTTTGGGACTGGGAAGGCCACATGTTCCCCACCCTCAGAGGCACTTTACTGTATTGGCAGATAATATTAAAATGCACCAACTGCACAAACGCATTTTTTAATGGAACAACTCCAACTGTATGCAGTTGGATATAAAAGAGATCGAAATATATTTTTAAAAATAGAAATAATTTAAATTTACTGATTATAGCAATATGGAATTAGAAAGAAATAAAAATATCTAAGAATACCCTGATATATTTGGTAAAAGGTGTAAGATTTATACCATCTGAAGAGAGAGCAGAGCATGTACCCTGAAGTATTTGATGACCTCTGGCTGGGTTTGTCTTTCTCACTTTAAATATATTACTCTTGAATTCTAGATTGTTTAAAACAGAAAGAAATCTTTGTTTTGCATTTTTTGAAAAAGAAAGTAGAAGACATGTTAAATAACTAGTTTTGTGTAAATGAAAAATAGAATTCACTTAATTTATTCAAATTTATCAACCAAACTTTGTTTAAAAGTGATAGGTGCTGGGCGGCGCCTGTGGCTCAAAGGAGTAGGGCGCTGGCCCCATATGCCAAAGGTGGCGGGTTCAAACCCAGCCCCAACCAAAAAAAAAAAGTGATAGGTGCTTATTTTCCTTTTTTTTATAGTGTAGTACACACCAGAGAAAATGTTTCTTTTTTTTTATACAAGCTTAAATACTTCAGTAAGAATTGAGCACATTAAGCAAGGTGTCCGTGCAGCCTGCCTATGCCACATGCTGCTGCCGGTGCCGGGCGTGCACAGGTCAGGGGTCACACCTACTTCCACGTCCCTCAGGCCAGTGTCGGGGAACCAGATGGCTGACTGTGTAATGCTTTGCCTTGTACAAGTGATTCATTGTATTGCTCTTGGTATTATCAATCTTACTTATTGTCCAAGACATGGGGAGTTTGAAATTCCAGCCGGGTTGCAGTACTAGCAGTGTCCACTGCCCCTTACCATCACATTCCCATTTGATCTCTTCCATAATGTATTTTCTGCTGTAATTTCTTCTGCGAACCATAGCACAGTTATCATTGTTCATGTCTCTCTCAATCAAAATACTCTCCTTTTAAAAAGGAAAACCTCTATTGTTTGTGAAATGGGGTATATTATTGAGAAAACAGCTTGAAATTGTAACATTTTGTATTCTTCCTGGGCTCCCCCAAGCAGATTTTATCTTTTCAAACTACATAACATTAAGGAGAAGGAAACCAAAAGAGAAGATTATTTAGAGATAATTTCTTTCCCATCTTCCCAATCTTTATTCTATGCTTTATGAGCTTAGTAAAGAACTATCTTTTAGAATAATTTTCTTCTTGTTAGACAAGTGTTAAATGTTTAAAGTCCATCATTGCCTTTATAGAATTGAAAGGAAAATGCGTAGATATTGTGTGTTCTTCCACACATAATTGTGTTGGAAATAGATAAAAGCATTCACATGATTAGGTGGTCATGGAAAAGTAACAGGGGAACCAACTTTATTTGCAGTTGAGAAGGCTTTATAAACTTTTTATTTAATGCTGTTATTTTTCTTGGAGTTTGACATGAGGGGAACACACTATACAGTAAAGCATTTGCATGCATTAAACTTACATTAAGGAAAACCTTAGGAAGAGTTTCAAAGGAGTAAATTCTGTGAGTTTGTTCAGGGTGTGAAGTGGTGGTGCTGAGCTGTGGGCGGGGGCAAAGGGGCTGTACCTCCTCCTCACTCGAGGGGGACCCTCTACCCACCCCCACAAGGTGACTGCCTGGGTGGACCTGGCACCTGTGGAAAATTTGAGGATGAGCCCAGGTTTGCTTGCCCATTCATTTACGGACAAGGCCGAGTGCCTGCTCTGTGCTGGGAGCTAGTTCTGTGGATAAACAGCATTGAGTAGTGCTCTGAAACAACAAAAAATAATCAGCATTCATTTCGGAGAATAATTTATTTGCTCTGTACCTTAAATGATAAATGATTCAGCACTTGACTTAGTTATGCCTGTTCAAACTGAGTTTGCCTGATTGTAGCTGGAACTCTGGAACCAGCAAGCAGAGAGGACGCACCTGTCAGCACCTAAGGTAAAAAGAGTGACACGCAGATTTCTCTGTCATTCCAAAATTGTCTTCCAAAACTATACTTGAAGATCACGTGACCGAATCAGAAATCAGTGCTTTCAGCTCAGCTGTAAGTTCAAGCTTAGAATTGCTGGGTGGAAGCTGCTTGCTTTTCTCTTATAAGTCAAAAGGGAAAACTCATTTTATTTGTTTCTGAATTAGACAATTTTTATCTCTTTACCTTGAACAACTATGTTAGTTATAAACAAATGGAACAAAATTCCTGGCATTTTCTGTGGAAGATACAAGAACAAGATTAGAAAGAAAACTTGGATATTTTCATGTATTTTAAAGGGTGTAGTGATGGTATATTAGCTACTGTGCATGAGTTTGATTTGATTTCAGTATATTTAGAAATCTGTAAGTAGATTATTACCCTTAGTATAAAATTATATGAAAGTAAAATGGTTAAGGACATGAAAATTTTTATAATCCTGCCATCTTTTTCTTTTGTTTGTTTGTTTTGTTTTTTAATTTTTTTTTAATTTTTTTTTTTGCGGTTTTTGGTCAGGGCTCGGTCTGAACCCGCCACCTGCAGCATACGGAGCCAGCGCCCTACTCCTTACTATTCTTTTGACTCTTCCCTTCAAGTTCTTGCTATAAACAAACATTTATATTGGAATAATGTAATTCTCAGTTTTTCCACTTAAAAAATACATTTTCATGGTATGTTGCATTTTGATACTGCGTAATTATCGGAAGAGTTTTGTAAGCTGAAACACTGGGCGCAGCAAAGTATGTAGCTTGTTTTACTTGATACACTATACAATCTAGAAGTAATTTCTAAGGGACGGTAAGATGATAATTTGTGCGTGTCCGCAGAGACAGTTGGGGTTGCACGGGGCCTCAGTATACCAGAGACAAGTTCCTTGGTCAAGGTCGTGTCCTGGAGCCCCAGCTCATTTGGACCCATGTGAGTCCCTCACCGAGAAGACGTGCGCCTGCCCCTGTCCTGGCTGCTGTTACCTTCTGGTTACTGTGATGCTGTTCTGCGACTTCCACGTGTACTTGTTTAGCTCCGCGCTGAGGTGAACTTCCTGAATGAAAGACGGCGTCTGCATTGTTTATAGTCACAGTTTCTAACGTAGGGCCTGTTGCATATTAAAATACTGAATACATGCTTGAGCAAGTTGAGTGAATGCCCAGACTTGTCGATGATATAACTAAGGTACGGTTTATTTAAGTACAGTGTATATTCTTGAAATGATTTTCTTAAAAGAAACACACTGACATCATAGTTGTCATACTCGCAAACCCTGAGATGCCAAGGGCAAGTCTTCAGGTCCAGCAGTGGCCCTCTTTTTACGGCAAAGCAGAGTTAGTGACCAGGTGGGTCTGCTATGAGCTCGCAGCAGCCTTGGAACTGCCATCTCGCCATCTGGTGCTCAAGAGGAAGCTGGGCCCAGCACTCCTTCTGTGAAAGTAAATGTAGTTGGAAACTATTAGGATTGGTTTAGATTCTGTGTATCACAAGTAAATCAGAGAGTGAAATATGTGAGAGCATCAGATACCAGACCCGTCCGCATAGCCGTCAGAATAGCTGGAACTTAACATTAGTTGAAGATGGTTTGATAAGTAAGCGGGAAGGAAACGCCAGGAGCACAGACCTGTTTCTGACATGCAGATTATTTTGGAAAATTTTTTCATTTTCTTCCCATCCTTCCCAAACTGGAATTCATTGATATCTTAAAATATAATAATAGCAAATTATCAGTTTATAATAAAATAAAGTTCTGTGGAGGTGGACTTATTTCGTTTATTTATTTTTGTTTAGAATTGTTTAGAATTAATTTTATTAATTTATTTATATATTTTCTTGAGACAGAATCTCACTATGTCACTCTTGTTAGAGTGCCGTAGCATCACAGCTCACAGCAACCTCAAACTCTTGGTGTAAGTGATTCTCTTGCCTCAACCTCCCAAGTAGCTGGGACTACAGGCGCCCGCCACAACACCCAGCTATTTTTTTGTTATTGTTGTCATTGTTGGATAGCAGGCCCTGGCCACTGAGCTACGGGCGCCCAGCCAAGGTGGACTTAACTTTAAAGATACTCCCAGCCAGCAGGATGTCTCTTCTCCATCACTTGGAGCTGTGGAGCTGTGTGTATTTATAGTTCTTTATTCTGGCAAGGTTTCTGTGACTAAGATATGGACTATGGCTTTAGAATAAATACAAAATTCTGAAATTTAAAATTGTCGTCTTTGTCTCAGTGTGAGCTTTCGGCATGCACAGGTGAGAGTAGGGCATGTGTGTTGCTGCGTGACGCCGCCATGCGGCCACATCTGTCAGTCTGCCTATGTAGACCTGGTAAGCAGCATACAGCTTATGTTTGTTTTAATGAAGAATATCCAACATGATAATAACATTTTAAAATGTTATCCAATACGAATTTAAGGAAGAGATATTTTGTCTTCACACATACACAGATGTCTGTGTTTTACAGTAACATTCACAGAAGCATTTTTTTCTCTGATGAGTGCAGAGAGACAGAACCCTTGTCCTTAACAAGAGGTAAGGAGAGAGAATCTGCTGTACACACAAAATGAATGCGGAGGAGCTGATTTGTGATGATTTCTGGACTGATACAGTAAACGCCCTGTTACTGAAGCTCAAGCCCCAGGCTCATGACCCAGCCAGATAAAGCATCAGAGTTTGAGCCCGGTGCGCCACCATCATGAACCCATGCTCTGTGTCATGTACATACTCTCTGTGACACTTTTGAGCGTTACTGTGTGTCACTTGAGGTTAAAAAATATAGTAGTCAACTTAACTAAAACTGTATACTGTATATATAAAGCTGTTTTGTAATACAGTAAAACTGTTACAGTAAGTGAAGCTTGTCTTTATTTGTCTTAATTTGCTTACAATTAGTGTATTTCAATATTGAGATACAGTCAATACTGAGTTTGTGACATGGTGTGGTATACTCTGGGGCATAGAATTGGTTAGGCCAAATAGTTACTATTAAGCAACCAGAGACATTTACTCAGAATCTACCAGTCCCTACGGGTGCTGGATAACAGGGAGATTACTATATTTTCTGCTTTTCTAGGAATGCTATAGTTTTATTAAGTCACACATTTGAAGGTACAATTTTAGTCTGTTCTCTTAAAATATGAGAACAAGGTGGGTATAGTGGTATGCACCTATAGCCCAGCTCCTCGGGAGACTCGCTTGCCCAGGAGTTCCAGACCAGCCTGGGCACCATAGCAAGACCTTGCCTCTAAGTAAATAGATAAATAAAGTAAAATATTAGAGCATAGAGTGTTCTTACGATAATTTTAAATTACTTTTTATGTTAGAGGTAAGTATTAAGCACCTGATTGAAGGTGGTCTTCCAGCCTGTAGTTGTACTTTTTTATGTTTTCCTTCTCTTAGCTTTAGAGTCATCTTTTCATTGCTGCTCAGCTGGATTCAGCTTGTTAACGTGTTGTCAACACTGTGGACATTTAAAATACGAATAATAAAAATTCACTAATTTGCCAGTTTTTTTTTTTCCTCTCCTCCCCTAGGAAGATACTGACCCGCCCGTTCATGAAAGTCTCAGCATAGAAAATACACTGTGGGCAAGCACCGTGGTTGCGTCAGGTAAGGAAGACGTCTGCCTTTGAGTGTGAATTCTCACGGACCAGTGGTGGTTGGTGTTGACCAGGGACCCCTGGCCTGAGTTTCTTAAATGTCCTGAAGTACTCAGGACATTAGGTCTGCTTTATGCAGACCACTGCTATGCGGGTTATGACAGTGCTGGGAGTGGCCACAGGCGTGCTGTTGACAGGGCCTGGAAGCACATGGTGGTTAGGAGCACAGGGCATTGTGCTGGGTTTCATGTGTTTCTTGACAAACTTGTCATGTGCCTTAGAGGCACACAGCATCCTGGGGAGGCCAGTGGAGACTTTAGGGGAGGAGGAGTGTGGTTGCCGAGAGGATAGGACAGGAGGAAGAGACAGGGCCAGGTGGCCCTGAGGTGGATCCTGCCAGGGCGCAAGCTGAGTGCTCCTGGTGGTTGAAGAGGGAGGCCACTTAAATTCTGACAGTTTAAAAAGTAACTTTCTATGGAAGGCATTGAAAATGTGATTATCACCCATCACAACTCAGCTGATGCTGATGCCAGGAACTCCAGAGAGGGTAGGGGGAGCCTGGAACCGTGGGTGCAGAGCTGCCTGTCCACTTAGCACTGCCTAGGGGTAGGGCTGGGAGCCTTTGCTCCTTGGACACCCTCCCTCCTCAGCATCTGGGGGCTGCTCTGCCCTAGGCTCCAGCGATGCAGTGGGGAGACAGTGGTGTGGCCCTGTCCTCAGGGAGCAAAGGTTTCACCTTCAGGCAGTGATCCTGATAACTTGAGCTGTGCCAGCTTTCACAAATGTACTGATGGATACCAGGGTGTCCAAAATCTGTGAAAAATGTGCATGTCAAGCTCATCCAGACCAGGACTGGGGAAGGCTCAGTGAGGAGCACACTTTTAAATGGTGCTTAACGGGATATGGGTGGGAACTGGGGAGGAGGACCGCACAGGCTCCCTTGCTAGAGGGCCCAGTGCTGCGAGGGACCCAGGATTCTGTAGGAAAGGGCTCCAGGGACAGTGCATGTGACCATGGAGAAGGGGTGCACCCAACGGGAGTGCTGTTCTGTGTCCTGTGTCTAATGGCTGTGTGCACACAGAGACGCACGGCAGCCTCCTCCCTGCCTGCCTTTCAACAGTAAGAACGCAAACAGGGATTTAATTTTACCCTAGTGGTTGGTAATGTGAAAATGAGCTTGGTAGTAAATAGAACAGTTTTGATAGGTGTAGTTAAGTGGGTATTTGTTTTTGTTACTTATATTTATATTTTTTATTTATTTTTACTTTTTATTCTATTTTGTTATTTCAGGTTAATGTAAAGGTTCAAAAAACTAGATGATAGCATTTGATGTAATCTAGGGTCAAATGGGAGGTCTAATTTGAGTTCTTTGAGGATTCTCCGTACTTCCTTCCAAAGAGGTTATATTAGTTGGCAGTCCCACCAGCAGTGTGTAAGTGTGCCCCTCTCTCCACATCCCCCCCCAGCATCTGCAACTTTGGGATTTTGTGATGTTGGCTGTTCTCCCTGGGGGTAAGTGGTATCTCTGGGTGGTGCATTTCCCTGATGATCAAGGATGAGGACATTTTTTTCAAATGTTTGTTAGCCATTCTTTTGTTCTGCTCATATCTCTTGGCCAGTGGTAGATGGCATTTTTTGCTCTTTTCTTGTTGATGAATTTGAGTTCTCTGTAGATCCTAGTTATCAAGCCTTTATCAGATTCATAACATGCACATATCTTCTCCCATTCTGAAGGGTGTCTATTTGCTTTAATTGTTGTGTCTTTAGCTGT
>CAUYON010033077.1:0-18399 GCA_963573935.1 Arctocebus calabarensis | reverse complement strand
CTGGGGCCCCAGGCAACACTCAAGAAACCCCACACTCCTGCCCAAGTTCTCCCAAGGCAGTTCAACCAAGTGCCAAGTCCAAAAGAAACCCAAAGGGCTCACAGCCAAGGGCCTTCCAGCCTGCAGTCCCACTGCTGCCCCCCACACAGCCACCGACAGGATTAGACTGAATGAACAGATGCAAGCACTTGCCCAATCTCCGCCGCTTAGCCTTCCTCAGGGTGTCCAGAAGCCTCATGCTATCTCCCTGTGTCCCCAAAGGGAAGTTTCTGGGCAGATCCTGCCTGGTAGAGATGCCTGAAGTCCTCTCTCCCCAGTCTCACTGTGCCCCACCACAAGGAAGCTGTTACTCATCTGCCATCTTGCTCCACCCTCATCTCAGATCTATTTTCATAATGAGGCAGGAGCAAAACAAATTGCCACTCAAAATCAGTAATAAATGGTCAAAGAAGCTATTACCTATTGTCATGGGAGCCAGTAGGTCCCACACCTACCTCTATGGCCAGGCCTTTGGGATTCTTTCAGAGGATGATCCTATACCCTGTGTTATCCCACCAGAAAGGCAGGAGTCTTTTGCTAAGTGGTTATCTGTCATTCATGGCTTCATGTGTAGATGGGACAATGACATCATGAGGTTAATTCATTGTGGAGGTCTCATTACCAAGTGTAACTTGACACTAAATTTTCTGAAAGTGCAGTTTGTGGATAACAGTGTCTCATAGTGTGTTAGAGAGGGAGTATTAAGGGTGGCTACCATGTATGTTGAGGACACTTTCACTGTCTCTCAAATGTCATTTGTATAACCACATAAACATCTAAACATTAAATTGAAACAGTTGACTAAGCCAGCTTAAACATTTAACATGCTACGTGCCACTTTACTATCGGAGTACCTACTCTGTGCTGACTGCTTAGCCAGGTGCGGAGGACACTAAAATATTTAGGCCATGTTTTTCCAGAATCATATTGTTCAGGCAGGAGTGGCTGATGAATGGTTATGCAGAACTTCTGGACTGCAGCAGGTACCATGACTGAAATATACTTGGGAGTTTATCAGTTAGGAAATGATAAGGACAGGATGAGGAAATAGGGGAGTTCTGAAACTGAAAGTTGAGCAGATATTTTTGTTCTTTTGAGTTTGTGAAATTGCACAGGGCAGTGACTCTGCTTTAGATTCCCACGGTGACTTTTGCAGTAAGAATCACTTTTTATTTCTATTGCTTGATTTGCTTGTATTTTACCTGTCTTTTTGCTGCTTAATTAAATGAGCTCTGCAAATATAATGGTCTTGACTAAGGTATATCCTGAGATATTTTTTTCTGTCTGGTTCTGGAACTTGAAAGTTTTACGAGAATCAGAAGTCCCTTTGACTTTTAATTCTTTATTCTTTAAAAACAAAATGAACATTCTTTATTTGAAAGATTTAAAAGGGCAAGATTTTAAATAAATTGGCTACTGTTTATTTCTTTTTAAAGCTTGGTTTCCTTGAGATAAAGCATCAGGTAATCTCCTTATTCAGCTCAATTTCTGCCCTAATTCCAAGGATGTCCAACTTCACTTTTATAATACTCTCATCTCACTTCTCTTCCTGAACTGTATCAGCTATGCAGTTGGATGCAACCATCTCAAGATGCTGTTTAAATGACTCTTATTTAGAGCGAGAGCTAAAATTCTCAACCTCCTGGTCCTTGGCTACAACCCAAAGCTTCAAATGTTGGATTACTCTCCTCCCAGCCACATTAATCTCAGTGCCTTTGATGTCACTTGAAGGTAAACTTGACCAAGTGGTATTGCCTCCTGCTGATATTTAGATGGAAGCCAACACCATAAAAATGAACATTTTTACTAAAAGTGCTCACTCAACTACCTGAAAACCCAGCCAGTCACACTGCCAAATTGGTCAAAGAAAAAACTAGGTTGAGAACTGCGAAGTATGTTCCTCTGGCAAAGAAATGGGGCTCAGATGAATCTTATGGGGCCCTCTAACTAAAATGTAGTAGACACATCAAACACTCTAATTGGAAAGTTCTCAAAAAATCCCCACCCCAGACCTTTTAGTTTATTATAAAAGCAATTTGGTGAATAAATGAATAAAAAATGATGAATGTTTGATAACTTTTTAAACCTTATTTTATTCCTCTATTAGCCCACCCACCTGGATTTCTGGAATATTCACTGTTGTTCTGAAAGATGCTAACAGAACAGAGGATATTTCAGTGAATATAATTGTGTTGTCACATACATTGTCTGCTTCCGCATTTTGTAAGATCGCAGAAAGATTTGGCAATCTGGATGACACAGAGATACCATTAAATTTTATTTACAAATCTTTGTGGAGCAGTTGCTGCATGTTGGGATCCATAATGGTTACAGAATTAGACATGGCTTCCGTCCAGGAGAGTCACTTCAGTGGGCCAGTTACAGATGAACTGGCCACCAGAAGGTACACAGGAGTCCTCCTTCTCCAGATGATTGTTCTCTTTTAAACTTTGCTTAGCTATAATGTAAGATGTTTTTCTTGGTTAGTCAAGTGAGACTATTTTTCAAGAATTCTAATGTAGACCGCTGAGCAATTGATAGCCGCAAATGATGCAGGAGCTAAGAGTGGTACATACATTCCCGTCACTACAGTTCCACACTGGTGGTCCTGGAAAAGCTGTTTATATGCTTCTGGGTATGGGAAACTCACTATTTCACAAAGATACTTCATTTGAATTTTGTACTATGGTAGTTGATAACTTTTGGCTCAGTAATTTTTCACCTCCTTAAAACCTCTGTATCCTTAGTCGTCCTTCTAGAGTAGGGATTGGAGACTTAAAGGGCGAGATGGTAAATATTTTCGATTTTGCTGGCATGATCTTTATCCTAATTACTCAGTGTGGATGTGGTAGTGCAGAAGTAATAGTAATATTTCCAAAAATTGATGTGACTGTATTCCAATGAAACTATTTACAAAACTAAATAGCTGGGTAAGAGTCTCTAGTTTTCTGACTCTCATTCTAGAGCTGTGTAATCTATGCCTCGAAAATGAATTACTCAGACTCTTAATACCCAACTTGGTTCACTTGTTATAGAGTGTGAGACTTTAAAAGACCACCAGAGACATCAATTAATTAAAGCCAATTTTAGGAGTCTTTATTAGGTTGGCCAACTGACTGTCCCTCTCTGTGGATACAGAGGGAATAGCACAGGCCATGAGAAGGGAAGGGTTTATATAGGGTAAATTATCAGGGGCTATGTGCAATCCAGTCAGCCAGCAAGCAAACAACCAACCAACCAACTTTCATCATCAGTTTGTTACAGAAGCAAAAAGCATCAGAGCACTTGCAGTTATAATATTCACAGATCACAAGACTGAATAGGGAAACAATTTTACTCTGAACAATAGGTCAGGCAATAATTGCAGTGTCATACTGGCAGCCACTCTCTTTGTTCTTTAATTTTTTTATTTTAGCTACTTTATTTCCTTCTTCTAAGCAAGGGCAAGGGGCTATAGGGGGTTTCTTATCCCAACTCATCCTGACATACATAACATAGGGGCCCTTACTCTCCCCTGTGCTTAATGAATTAATTAGGAAAGTCTATCTAATGCACTCAACTAACTTTGTAACAGTTTTTAAGTGCTAATTGAAATGAATTTGTACCTGGAATTTCCTGCTGTTCTAAATATGCATGTTATTGTTATGGCATTCAATATAGTTATTTTTTTTTTTGGAGGGGTCAATTTAGTGCTTATGTAATTTTTTGTGCCAGAAAGCCTTAGCTTCAAGGAAACTACTTTCAGTGTTATTGAGCTTTCTTAGCTGGGGGTTGGCAATCTGGAGATGAGGAAGATGCAGGTGAACAAAAATCTTTGTGCCGAAAGTGCAGACTATTTTCATGGTTCTGAATACAACCATCCCTTTGGAGATGTGGATTTTAATTTATATTAAATACAATGGCTACATGATGCATTGCTCACATGTTTTACCTCCTTTTTCTCTTGCCTTTATATCTTCCTCTCTACTGATTAGCCTCTTCTATTGGGCTGTGGTAGTGCCAGAATATTATCTGCTGGGCCTAATAAACCCTTGCACTTAACTCAGGGGATCAGGAAACTGGGTCAGTCAAGAGTCGGAATCTATTGTGCTGAGAATCAGCCTTATTTTAAAGATTTCACATTATATATGGTAAGAGCACTGCTGATGTCAAAAAAAATTTACTGGTTTGAGTCCAAAGTAAGTTTAGACATTAAAAAAAGGTTTCAGAACATTTTAAGTATGGCAATTAAAGCTAGTCCTGACCTCAATCAAACACCTGCTACTTCATTGATTAAATGGGTCACTGTAAGCCCTGTCTCTTCTATGTGTATAGTAAGTGACATCATTTGAACCATCCACTGACCTTTTCTTGCACTTTCTTGGAGAGGGGAAGGAACAGAAGAGGAAATAAAAAAATCATCTTTGGTGGCAGAAGTTGCTCCTAGTTAAAACGAGGCTTCTGTATCCTGCTGCTCAAAGTGTGGTCTGTGGTCCAGTGGCAGTGGCCTCACCAAGGAATGTGCTAGAAATGCAGCCTCTCAGGCTCCACCCTGTACCTTTTGATTCTGAAGCTGCATTTTTACAAGACCCTTAGCGGATTCATGGGCACATTAAGCCACAAAGCACTGATCTAGCTCACCACCTTCCTTCTGCACAGAGGTGACACAGTAGGGCCATCTTTGTTTCAGAAATGCCCATATTGCAAAGAGCTTGAGTTATTTGGGAGAGATAAGGTAGGGAAGAGAAGTCCATGCTTCCAATCGCATTGAGACTTTGCCCCAAAATCACAACACAAAATTATTCTGAGTGCCAGAAATGTAAGTAGTCTTGTCACTCTGCTATATGGACTTTCCATCCTTTTTAAACAAGCCTTCAGGGGGATCCTACCTGCAGCATTGGGCCACATGCTGATTCTCTGAGGACAGTTTTTGTTTATGTGAGGTGTCAGATATCATGAAAAGTATCCACAGACTTTTTTTTTCTTTTTTTGCTAATCAGCTTTCGTTAGTGTTTGTGTATTTAACATGTGGCCCAAGACAACTCTTCTTCTTCCAATGTACAACAGAGAAAAAAAGGTTGGACACCCCTGCTGGGACATGCTATATATAGCTTTTCCTGTAACCACCATTTTTTTTTAAATACACTGTTTTCCATTTGCATTCAGTTCAAAATATTTAAAATAAATTTCCTTATGACTTCTTCTTTGGCCTGTGGTTTATTTAGAAGCATGCCGTTTAATTTTGAAATATTTGGGGATTTACTGGTTTCTAGTTTAGTTTCACTGTAATCAGAGAATGTTTTGTATGATTTCAGTCATCTTAAATTTGGCTCTTATTTTAGGGCCATAAGGTGGTTAATATTGGTGGATGTTTCCTGGGTATTTGAGAATTATGTATCTGGCTGTCATGGGGTGGCATGTTCAATAAATGGTGATTAGGTCAGGGTAGGTTGATGGTGGTCTTCAAGCCTTTTATATCATTATTACATTTCTGTATGCTTATTCTCTTAATTAATGAATGTTGAACTCTCCAACTATAATTAAGGATTTGTCTACTTGTCTTTTCAGCTCTATCTTTTTTTTTTTTTCATGTGTTTTGAAGGTCTAATAACAGTGACTCCACATTTAGGACTGTTATGTCTCTTGATGAACTAGATCCTTTAGCATTACGAAACGTTCTTCCTTATCCTTCATAACAGTCTCTGTTCTGTGATCATCTTTGGCTGAAATTAATGTAGCCACTCCAGCTTTCTTTTGATTGGTGGCTACAATTTTTTGTACATGCTACAAATTTTTAACTTTTTTTACTTTTATCTGTGTCTTTAGTCTTTACATATAAAGTGAATTTCTTGTAAATAACATGTATTTCGGTCTTGTTTATTTTTTAAAGGAATCTGGCAATTGCTGCCTTTTAATTGAAATGTTCACAGTATTTACATTTAATTTGATTATTGATATGGTTTGGTTTTAAGTTTGCTATCTTGCCATTTAGTTTCTGTTTTCTCATCTGGTCTTTGTTTTGTTTACCTCCTTTTGTCTGGTGTCTTTTGAATTATTTATTTATTTATTTATTTGAGACAGAGTCATGCTCTGTCACCCAAGCTAGCGTGCAGTGGTGTCATCACAGCTCACTGCAACCTCAGACTCCTGAACTCAAATGATTCTCCTCCCTTAGCCTCCTGAGTAGCTGGGACTACAGGTGCTCACCACTACATTTGGCACATTTTTTGTATTTCTAGTAGAGACAGGGTCTGGCTTTTGCTTAGGATGGTCTTGAACTCACAGCCTCAAACAATCCTCCTGCCTTGGTCTCCCAGAGTGCTAGGATTATAGGTATGAGCTACTGTATGTGGTTAATTATATAATTTTTATGATTTTTATTTTATCTCTATTAATGATTTATACCTTTATGTTTTATTTATTTTTAGTAGTGGTTCCTCAAGTTTACATTATACCAACTTAATTTATCACAATCTACTTGTAAGTGTTTTACCATTTCATATATAGCATAAGAATTTTACAACAATATACTTCAATTTCTCTTCTGTTCTGGGTGCTAATATCTTCATACATTTTAGTTATGCATATGTGACAAACCCTATACTACTGTTATCTTTTACATTATGCATTCAATTATATTTTAAATAAATTAAAAATAAGAAAAGTTTTATATGTCTATCTGTTTATCATCCTTTGTGCTCTTTATTCCAAAATTTTATCTAGAATTATATTCTTTCTGCCTGAAGGACTTCTCTTAACACTTCATGCAACATTAGATTTATGGATGATAAATCTTCTTCATTTTTATTTGTCTGCAAAAGTTTCTATCTCCATTTTGAAACGATTTTCACTGGATCTATAATTCTTGGTTACAGTATTTTTTTTCTATCAGCACTTTGATGATGTTATTTTATTGACTACTCTGAATGGCGTGATGATAAGTCTATCATTTTTGTCTTTGTACCTCTGTAACACAAAGCATCTTTTATTTGATCTTTAACATTTTCTTTCTCACTGAGTTTTAGCAATTTTATTATCACGTACCTTGGTATTATTTCATTTATGTTTCTTCCTCTTGAGGCTCTGAGTTTCTCGAATCTATGAGTTTATGGTTTTATTCAAATTCAGAAAAATTTGGCCATTACATCTTCAAATCACTTTTCTGTTTTACCCTTTCTTACCTTCCTTCCAAGACTCAAATTAAACAGACTCCTTTCTATTCCCTACTTTGTTGAACCCTGTTCTTTTATCTTCAATGTTTTTATCTGTCTATGCTATTTCATTTGGGATAGTTCCTATTGCTGTGACATCAAGTATATAAATGTTTTCTTCTTCTGTATCTAAACTGCTATTAGTTCCATCCAGTTATTTTCTATTTGATTTCTAGAAGTTTGATTTGTTTTTTATGTCTTCCAGGTATTTCCTTCTCATACTCACGTTCTTCTTTGCATTCTTAAGCATATTTTTAAGATTTATATTAGCTATTTTAAGATTGTTGACTATTAATCCTATTACCTCTGTCATTTCTGAGTCTATTTCTATTGATTGATTTTTCTTTTGGTAATGAGTCATATTTCCCCACATCATTAATTTTTTTATTAGATGCTGTGTGCTGGATTTTGTTATACATGTATTCCTTTAAGGAAAGTTAGATTTTATTTTTGTGTGCAGTTAAGTAACTTGCAGATCAGTTTGATGTTTTTCAAGTTTGCTTTTAAACTTTATTATGGTAGATTCAGATCATCCTTTTTTCTAGGATTAATCTGTCCCACTACTAAGATACATTCTTTTTCTTTTCTTTTCTTTCTTTCTTTTTTTTTTTTTTGAGACAAAGTCTTATTACTTCTCCCTCAACAGAGTGCTATGGTGTCACTGCTCATAGCAACCTCAAACTCTTGGGCTTAAGCAATTCTCTTAATTGCTCCCAAGTAGCTGGAACTACGGACACCTGCCACAATGCCAGGCTATTTTTTAGTTGTCATTGTTGTTTAGCAGGCCCAGGCTGGCTTTGAACCCACCAGCCCCAGTACATGTGGCCTGTGGCCAGTGCCCTAACCACTGAGCTATGAGTGCTGAGCCAAGACACATTGTTTTTAAGGACTCTATCCAATACACCATATATTATTGGGTACTACATTCTGGTTCTTGGACATACAAACTTTTCTCAGCTCTGTGTAAACTCTGGTCTTTTTTATTTTTTATTTTTTCCTATTGCTGTCCCATAGTTCTTTCCCTGCCTTAGAGGTGTTTCTTATATATAAGCAATTTAGAACTCAGCTAAAGACTAGAGAAGACTCCTCTGTAGATATTTGGAGTTCTTCCTTTGTGTAGCTCAGTCTTTTTGAGTATTCAGCCCCGTAAATTTAGATGCCTTGGTCTCCCCAAACTGTAGTCTGTCTTTTAAACTCAGTGAAATCTCTCCAAACTCTGGTCTGTCTTCTGAACTCAGTGAAATTATTAGATTCTATTTGGTAATCCCCTCCCCAGGCTGTAGGCAGTGATCTACAATGATAGAGCTCAAGTCACTTGCTTCATAACTGTTTTCTACTTTTAAAATTGTTTATGTGGAAGGCAATTCCACTATAGTAAAGCCTTCATGAACAGAAGGAGAAGTCCCATCGTGAAGTATAAAAAGTCATAGAAGTTTCATTTGCAAAATACACAGTTTGGTGCTGTAGCAAAAGTGCCACAAACAAGGTAGCTTTAAACAGCAAAGTTTATTCTCTCACAGGTCTGGAAGCTGTATGAAATTAAGATGTCAGCTCTCTCTGAAGGGTCTGTGAAAGACTCTGTTCCATGCCTTTCTCTTAGTGTCTGCTGTTACTGACCATCCTTGGCATTCCTTGGTTTGCAGAAGCACCCCTCCATTTTCTATCTCTGCAGCCCCGTGCGTTTTCCCTGTCTCTGTGTCTCTTTTTCTTCTCTTTTAAGGACATTAGTCAGATTGGATGAAGATCCCACCCTATACCAGTATGACCTCATCTTAATTAATTATATGTATGTATAAGGATACCATTTCCAAATTGAGATTCTGGGAAGGTCATGAATTTGCAGGGATCCTATTCAGCCCAGTACATGTAGTAAGTGTGAGTCTCAAAGTTCCCTCATTCCTTAATAAGAAAATTCCTTTAAAAAAAATTTAGACTAATACAAGGGTATAATCCATTAGGTTATGTAATTTACAAATAAAAGGTTAAAGTTGGAGTTGTAGCTGCCCTCTATCCCCAGAGAGTGTACCATATACCCATGCATTGTACCTACTGGGTAGGAAGGAAATTTTTTATGCTGAAACAAGACTGGTGTCAGAAATGGTGCCTGCCTCATTTCCAGATTGTTCTCCCTGCATCTCTGCACTTTGCTGAGCTGTCCATCAGTGTTCTTTACTAGTTATACTATGTCTCCAAACTGTCATCTTCACAGGTCAGGGATGCCCACTTTCCTTGTCAGCTCCTTGTGTGGGAGGAAATCCCATCTGGCGCCCCCTCCACTCCTTGGTGACCCCCAGGCACAGCTGTTGGTCACCACTCCCTAAGCCTGCTAAAATGGCTGTTCTCTAAAAGTTCATGTATTTTAGAATCCTGCCTCAAATTATCTTCACACGTTTTCTTTGTGACTCATTTCCCTGGAAGTGGCTCCCTTTCTAGATTAAAGTTCTATAGATGAGAGACAGAATTATGGCTAATTACTCCTGCTGGTAGAGAAGAATGGCCCTGCATGGGGAAAACAATAATCAAAAAGTTTTGCACAAACTTTTCACACATTGCCTAACAGAGTTATAGCTCAGCTTCTTTCTGGTAATAATGATAAAAGATGTGTGGTTTATCATCTTTCTTAATCCATACTGAGAATGTAAAAGCTGGGTGAGTAATTACGACACTTAGCTAAATGGTAGCTCACCTATCTAGGCAGGGAGCTAGATTAAAAAAGAAAAAAAGATCTTGCCAAAATCAGGAACAGATTAGATTCAATGACTTTCTGCTCAACACTCACCACCAGGCATTTTTTAAAGACCAAAAATTCATCTGGGTTTCTAAGAGGTCCTTGCAGGACCTTGCTAGATTTGTGTTTTGGAAAATTGACATCTCTGAGGACTATGATTTGCAACCAAGCCTATTTAAAACAAAACAACAAACCCCCTCTCTTCCCTACAGTACCTTGTGGTATTTGTGTGTTAATTTTGACTTTTTTTTGAATAGCTGCGGTGATAGTGGCCAAGGGTGAAGCTTTAAGATGCCTCAGGGGGTCAGTCAAACCAGGCTGCTGGCCAAACCTGACACAAAAGAAAAATGCAGCCCTTGGGTGGGGCTGTGCCTCCGCAATTTTGGCATCCAGTCTTTTCTTCTACTTAACCACAAACCCCTGACCTTTTCTCCATCCGCCTTCCATGTGCTCATGTGGAGATGTGGTAGAGCCACTACCCTCTTTTCTGTGTGCTCCCTTGTCCGCAGGTGCATCTGTTGTTTGAGAAGAGTTCTGTCTGCTTATCTGGGCTTCCCACTGGTTCAAGAGCTTCCAAGAGCCCAGACTGATTTATTCTTGTTTGAGTCTACAATGTCTAGCACAGTGCCTGGCCCAGGATAGTCATCAAATTGTCTTCTGAATGGTTAAATGGTGCAAGGAAGGCTTGCCTTAAAGTATTTTTCTCACTGCTGGTTTTGGGACTTGAAGTTCAGTGATTTGGGAGGTGTTCTTGGAAGTTTCATATCCTTTAAGTTCCCTCATTATCGAGTATAAATGCTTGACACTAGTGATATCATTAATCTTACCAGAAACCCAGTGTCCCTAGGAAGGTCATAAGTTGCCAAAGAACTTTTCCTTGGGCAGCTCTAGGTAGAAGGAATCTATGGGCACATGGGTGGAAAAAAAATGCAAGCAGTGCTGCCAGCAGTTGGACCTCAGTTTGTTCCCACGGAGGTCCTCAGCTGCTGCCGGCATGCAAAATCCCGAACACTTTGGTTCTAGTCCTGGCTTTGCCACGATGAGCTGGTGACCTTAGATTCTAGATCCCAGTTTTGCCTCACTAACCAAACACAAGTTCTCTAAACCCTCTAACCCTCAACCCTTGAACCTGCTTTGAGTTTTAAGTAGTGAACACCAATGGGATTAAACACATCAGATTTCGAAAGTTTGGAGTGAAAGTTTAAAAAAACAAAAGAAATGAGTGTTAAAGATCTGCTGATTGCCTTTGTTGATTATTTTTAAGAAACCAGGATTTCAATTTTTTTTTTTTGAGACATATTCTTGCCCTGTTGCCTGGGCTAGAATGTGGTGGTTTCATCATAACTCATAGCAACCTCAGACTCCTGGGCTCAAGTGAACCTTTTGCCTCAGCCTCATGAATAGCTGGGACTACAGGTATATGCCATTATGCCTTGTTAATTTTTAATTTTTTTGTAGAGACAGAGCCTTGCTATGGTGCTCAGGCTGGTCTCAAACTCTTGGCCTCAAGGGATCCTTCAGCTAGGGCCTCCCAGAGGCATGAATTACTGCAGCTGGCCTCAAAATATTTTTTAGCTGACACAATAGAGTAGTGAAAATGAAACAGAAAGTGCAGAATTATAATTCATTTGGCTCTCTTTCAGATAAATCTCCCTATGTCAGTCTGCCTGTGTAAATGAAAAAGAGCAGAGTAAGGAACAGCATTTTTTCACCTTGACTTTGCTCTGGGGTGACTTTGGGCAAGTTGCTGAACTCCCTTGGATAATAGTGTCTAACACATAGACAAAATAGATGTGTGGTGAATGAAATATAAAAGTCAAAGTTTGAATGCATCAAAAGTTCTTTACAAGGCTAGTGTTATAATCTTATGGGGCTCCCAAGTGAGTTTTCTTTGTCTAGTGCTATAGGTAGTGGATAGAAAGTCACCAGTTAACCTTATAAACTATAAGCTTATCCACATATTTGTCTCCCTGGATTAACGACTCTTCATAGCAATGGCATATCTCACTTGAATAGTCAATTTGCCTTTTGCCTTATATTGGACTTAAAGTTACAATGCGAAACAATATCCTCTTCAAGATTCAAACTTTCTTCTCTTATTTTATGCTTTTCCGTGTAACATTTCTCAAAGACTATCTTTGGATTACTTATACACACAGCTGTTTTATGAGACTATGTTGGAGCTTATGAGTCAGCTTACTGTTACCAAAATGTTTGTGAAATCACTTCTTAAGTCATATATTTGCTGCATGTACAACCTGTTTGACAATCAAAACATTATGCCCTTCAGCACTTGGCTGGTCATGATAGTAAGTTTTCCAGTAGAGTGTTCCAGCATAATATAATTAAGCATAGACAGAAGGAGCACAGTATATTATTTTAACATAGTATTCCAAGTCATTTCTCTTTTTCTGAGATTGAGAAGAACATATGATATTATGTGATAGACTCAATGTGATCAATTAATAGCTTAGAAAAATTCCAGGGCAGTTGGGGCATAACCAGCACCAGTCATGGTTGCTGTTTAGTGGAGCCAACAGGGATGGGTGGAAGGATGGACTGGCCGGAGCACAAGACACAGCTGTGGCCGTGGAAGTGGTGAGCCAAGAGCACTGCCTGACTGTGCCCCTCGCTGTCTCAGGGACCCACTGACATATCTCTACTGTTTGCTCTTAGCCAGCCTTCAAGGCTCACCTCCAGGGGGTACTTCCTTTCTTTAGTTATTGTTGACATCTTTAGAGTAGACTCACAGACTCTCTTTTCTTGAAGTCTTGATAGCATTTATTTGCATTTTCTGATTGCTCAGTTATCATTTATTAATTTCTCATTTTCCCTACTTGTCTGCAACTCCTTGAGGATAAGGACTATATCACAATCGTGGATTTCTCATAAAGAGGTTGTATCTTGATTAAGATGCAAATGGTCCAATATCCAGGTTGTGTGTTATTTTTCAAAGGACATATCCAGTCCCTGGGCTGATATTAGATTGAAGGTTTGCTTTAGCAATGATTTATCTTTCACAGTAGTACTGGGTATCTACTTTTGATAAGGCATAGTGTGGCAGAATTCAAACTTTTATGCAGTCATTTTTACCCTTTTGGTGTTGACCTTAGGGGCAATAAGGAGTGTATAACAAAGAGGTGTGACCTAAGTATGTTCTAAATGCTTGCTGGGTAAAACATTGAATAAATTCTGCAGAAATATAAACTCAATCCCCAGCTTACTAAGCATTATTTTTAGCTTTGAACATGATTGCATCTGTAATAATGCTTATATACTGATTTAATAAAAAGATGCAACTCGGCATACATGTCAGAGTGTGTGTCCGCATACTGTATGTGTTTTCCAGCACCCATAATGTGTCCTATCAACACATCGATTGTCCATCCGTGTTCTTGCATTTCTCCTTCAGGGGATAAGCAGTTGATGATAGAAGGGATCTCGATAGTTGGCTTCATGTTTAAGCCGCCTGGAGACACAGATGTGCAGCCAGCTGAAGTCTGTTTAGCAACTACGGTATCCTGGGAGTCTGGAGGAGAGAGGCGTTTTAACAACTGTGAGATGTAGCCACAGCCCATAAAATGTGGCTGAAATGTAGCTGTGCTGTATGAGCCTTCCACCTGACCCCTAAACTTCTGTGCATTTTTGCATCCCTACACTCTGCTTTACAGATAATCCTGTGAATTCTGCAAGTGTTGGATAAATAGCATAGCTTTTAGAAACCCGTGTTTTGAAATACAAAGCATGTGAGTTTGGAACTTGGAGAACATTCTCCAATGTTTCCAGCCTTCACTGTCTATGGCCAACCCCAGGGGAGGAATAATATAAAAGAGAGCTCGAACAAAATCACAAGACACCCCTTTACTTTGACAAAAGAGGACTGTAAGTATTCTTTTAAAAAGTAATGATAAAATTCTGTGTTCTTGCAGTGAATAATGGTCCTTTTATTTTATTTGAAAAAGTTGGGGGGAGGCACTCTTATGGGAATAAAGAGATACCAAAAAACAAAACAAGAAGAAAACATATTTTTGGAAAAAGAAAAATCTCCAAAAAGAAATTCCATTTTCTTTTCTGTTCTAGCCTTCGGCCCTCATTGTTTTAAAACCACTTAAAAAAGAGAGAGGCTGGTGGGTTTTATGCAAAAAGCTATTTGCTACAGATAGGACAATTGTTAGATAGGAAAGTGTGGTTTGTGGGCATTGACATGCAAGTTTGCTTTGTCTCGTCTGGGTAGAACTTCTGATAGACTCCATGGAACTATGGCTGGGCCGAGCCCTGGTGTCTGAGCAGTGAGGACACTGTCCCTCCATTGTAAGGAAATGACAGGTTCAGAGGGTGAATGTAGGTTGTGGCCCTTGGCTATATTCTATAGAAAAAAATATATGTCTATAGAATTTGTAGCAAATAAAAGTTTCCCCTCCATGGTGACATTCTCTCTACCCACCCTCTTGGCTCACATGGATGGCAAGTTATAATTGGACTACAAGGACAATATATTGTGTAGTCTAGAGGGGGAAGTGCTGAAAGAAAAACTGCTGGATCAAGCGTATATATCCTGCGTTCATTTCTAGGCCTGTAAACAAACACAGCTGTTGAGTGAAGGATCCATCTTCAGAAATGGTGAAAAAACAGCGATGCCCTGCCAGTGAGATCGCAGCAGGGGAGAGCCGTCCCAGGGCTTGGAGGCGCAGCAGGGCTGGACCGTGTGTCTTCTCTGTCTTCCAGGATAAGCTGGGCGTGAGGAGAGGCCACTCTGTGTTTTCAGCTGAGGCAGTTGGAGTATTCAGAATGATTAGTGTGGGAAGGCTTTGAGCGAAAAAGAGTCTGAAATTTCATCTGCTTTCCTCAAATTAAACCTTTGTTTAATGTACAGAACCTTGGCTGCCTTTTTCTGGAGGTGATGGAAGGAAACGTTTATCTCCTTCTCCATTTATTTTAGAATAATCTGCAACTTGTAGTAAAAGACTCTGGGCCCACCAGCAGGTTATGTTTATGTTGATTATGTAAATACACTGTTTGCTGCTAAGGTTATGTCTGTAGTCCTGTCTCCCCCCTCCCTCTACTGCGCAGAGCACATTGCCACGATGGGCCCACCGCTTACAGGGCAGGTGTTTGCTCTGATGATGTTGCATGGAGGTCAGATTTGGGCGTCAGGGGACCTAAGGCTTCTGGTTGCCCACCACCTTCTGACTGTGGCAACCTTGGGCCTTGAAATAATCTTAGTAGCGGCAGTGGCAGGAGGAGACTGGCAGGGAGTAAAGCCAAGAAGGGATTTATTTTGTGTGTGGAGATCTTGTCACCTTGGCAATTGATGGCTCGAGGGTTCCCTTCATGCCTTCATCTATTTTACAGACATATGAATGCTTGCAGGTAATGAGTTGATTTCGTGGCCAAATCTACCCACCAGGAGTGGGAGACTTGTGACAGTTTTGCATGTGGCCTCGTTCCCAGTTCTCCTCCTTCCCCCTCCCCCTTGCAGCTGCACTTTGAGTGAATCTCTGCTCTGGCACAGACTATTCTTGGGACCTGCAGACCTTGAGTTTCCCTATGGTTGATTTAGGCCTTTCCCCTGACTGGTGAGGTCACTTGGCTGGCACAGGGATGCTTGTAAGATGAGGGTTATGGGTTTATTCCCCAAACAGTTTCAGTTACTTTCCCAGATAGAGGGAAACCCTGGTTCATTTGACCACTTTCATTAGCTTATCTGCTGCCTCAGGACTGTAGGAAGGACAATGTAATACTGCACCAATTCACCTTGGTCAGTCCTCATGGGGCTCAGTTAGGTTACCTTGTTCCGTGACCACATCTGATGTCACTGAGGACACGTAGAGCAGGGAGAGCACACGCCAATGGAAGATCGTCTCCCAGCATGTTAGCAGCGTCATCTCCCAGGGAGATGCGTGACTTGGATTTCTGTTCCTCTGTTAACTTATCGGCCTGACCTGACCCCTGTTTAGCTTGTGCAGGTAGGTGGCAAGCATGTTTCCTATGGCTGCTGTAACAAGTTACGAGAAACTCAGTGGTCTAAGATAGCCAACATCTGTTCTCTTACAGTTCTGTAGAGCAGAGGTCACACATGAACCTCACAGGGTTAAGACCAGTTCCCAAAAGAAGCTGCAATTCTTCTGGAGGCTCTGGGGGGAGGATCCGCGTCCTGCCTTATCTGGCTCCTTGCAGCCACCTGCATGCCTTAGCTCGTGGCCCTTTCCTCTAAGTTTAAAACTCTATCTGGCTCTCACCCCACTTCCATCATCACCTATCCATCTGACCTTTGTCTCCTTTTTTCCCTCATGAGAGTCCTTATGATTACTTTGGGGACAGCTGGATAATCCAGAATTAACTCTCTATCTCAAAATCCTTAACTTGGCCAGGTGCATGAGGCCCAGAGTTCAAGACCAGCCTGGTAACATAGAAAGATCCTCCCATCTCTACCAAAAAAAAAAAAAATTGTCATACCTGTAAAGTTTCTTGCCACTTAAGGGAACATTCACAGGTTCTAGAGATTAGGATGAGGACCCCTTCTAGGGGTTGGGGAGGTAGTGACAATAAACTTAGTGACTTTACAGTGACTCACAAGTTTTAAGTTCTTTCTGCATTTAGTGTGTGCTTTCTTTTCTTTTCTTTTTTTTTTTTTTTTAGCAGATGGGAGGAAGATCCTATGGAGAATTTTGAGAATATTGTATCTTAGCAGGTTTTCTTAGTGGCTTTGCCATCTACCTTTAATGATGAGCCCTCCAAAGTAGATTATTAAAAATCATTAATTTGAAGGTATGTAGACTATTTTCTTGCCCCTGAATGTAGACTTGCTATTGTTAAGGACAACCTATGTAATTAAATAAATTTAGTGTATATATTTGAAGGCATATCCTCTATGTCTTTGTGGTGTGTATGAAGACATTTTAGATATGATCCCCATCCTATTCGTGAATTTATTGCTCCACTTTGAAGACTTTTTTTTTTTTTTTGTAGAGACAGAGTCTCACTTTATTGCCCTGGGTAGAGTGCCCTGGCGTCACACAGCTTACAGCAACCTCCAACTCCTGGGCTTAGGCAATTTTCTTGCCTCAGCCTCCCGAGTAGGTGGGACCACGGGCACCTGCCACAACTCCTGGCTATTTTTCTGTTTTGCAGTTTGGCCAAGGCCAGGTTTGAACCTGCCACCTTTGGTATATGGGGCCGGCACCCTACTCAATGAGCCACAGGTGCCGCCCTGAAGACTATTTTTTTAAGTCAAACAAAAAACAAAGATAATTAAATACCTTTAAACAATTAGAAATGCCTCAGTGAAGTATAACCAAATAGGTATGAACTAGCATAAAATTTTGTAGAATTTTTTATGTTAATGTAGAAGATAGCACACAAACTTTTAATTCAGTTGTTCATTTCTGTTTAGGAAATTAGAACATGTGTCTCTAGGTTGGTTTCTTTGAGCTTCTTTTTGCAGAGAGTAGTTATTCCCAAACTGCCTGATCATCAGAGTATATGAGGACTCTTTACTTTGTAAAGTGCAGATTTCTGTGTCCTGCCCCAGAGATTTGGATTTAATATGTTGGGAGGGGGGTGCTCAGAAAACTCAATTCCACCTGTTTTTCTCTCAGATGCAAAGCTGTAAATTTTTGTAGTTGTTATCTTAGGTGAAAATTTAATGCTATTAGGTCAGTCAAACCAGAGATAATTCTATTTTTGTTGTTGTTGTTGAGACAGAGTCTCACTTTGTCACCCCTGGTAGAGTGCTAAAGATGGGGTCTCACTGTAGGCTCCTCTCAAAACTATGAGCTCAGACGATCCTCCTGCCTCAGCCTCCCAGAGTGCTGGGATTATAGGCATGAGCAACCATACCAGCCCCAGGGATAATTCTTATTCAGGGATCAGTTGGCAAACCTTTTGTACCTGGTGGTTAATCATAATTATTTTAAGGGCAGGCGTGGTAGCTCATGCCTGTAATCCTAGCACTCTGAGAGGCCAAGGAGGGTGGATCACTTGAGCTCACAAGTTCGAGACCAGTCTGAGCAATATGAGATCCTGTCTCTAAAAAACTAGCCAGCCATTGTGGCAGGCACTTGTAGTCCCAGCTACTTGGGAGGCTGAGGCAAGAGGATCACTTGAGCCCAAGAGTTTGAGGTTGCTGTGAGCTGTGATGCTAGAGCACTCTAACCCAGGGCCACATAGTGAGACTCTATCTCAAAAAATATATATATTATGGCTCGGCGCCTGTGGCTCAACGGGCTAAGGCGCCAGCCACGTACACCTGAGCTGGCGGGTTCGAATCCAGCCCCCGGGCCCGCCAAACAACAATGACAGTTGCAACCAAAAAATGGCCAGGCGTTGTGGTAGGCGCCTGTGGTCCCAGCGACTTGGGAGGCAGAGGCAGGAGACTTGCTTGAGCCCAGGAATTGGAGGTTGCTGTGAGCTGTGATGCCATAGCACTCTATCCAGGGTGAC